>BMAW01050101.1:0-48575 GCA_019974015.1 Nephila pilipes | reverse complement strand
GGTATGCTTCTTTAGGTTTCAGTTGCATTGTGGCTTTAATCTGTAAATACAATTTTTAAAGGTTACAATGTTAGAAGGTGAGATCTATTTTTGAAATATGTAACATATACCAATGAATCTTTATTTGATTCTTATTTTAAATCTCATAATATTCCTTACACCGCCTGCATTTTCTTTTCAATTTTAGAACTCATCAAATCTAGTTCTGCCTCTTCCTCAGAATCAGGTAACTTATTCATTTTAAAAATTCTTAATATGACAGGATTGTTTTAAATATTATCATTAAATATTTAAAAACAAATTATCCCAATGTTTAAATTCTGGAAAACCTTTATAGTGAGAATTGTCATTACTTTGAGAATATTGAAATGCAGAACATTTTAAAATATCTAACATGTAATAATCTGATTTGATTTTATTTCGTATAATATTTTACATAACTAATTCTTATTTTTAATTTTAGGCTCATCGTCTGGTTCAGTTCTTTAGAGATCAGGTAACTTATTATTGCAACTTCTTAGAAAACGAGCCACACAGGATGGTTGATGTGTGTTTATTAAACCATTTCATCTTAATGAAGTACAATTTTTAAAAGGAGCTATAGTATTCAGAAAATCGAGATCCTTTCAGAAATATAATAAATCTTAATTTGATTTTGGCATTTTAAATATAATATTTTACATAACTAATTTCTTATTTTTTTTTTAATTTTAGGCTCATCGTCTAGTTCTGGTTCTTCAGAATCAGGTAACTTATTTATTTTTAGCTTCTTAGAATGAGACAGACACACACAGGATAGTTTTTAAGTATTATTGTTTAATAAAACCATTTTAATCTTAATGCAATTTTAAAAATTTGTAATGTTAGAAAATCGAGATCCTTTTCAGAATATAACATGTAACAACCATTTATTTGATTTTTAAATGCTCAACCAATGATTCATAGCAGATTTCACATTTTCTTTCAATTTAGGCTCATCTGTCTAGTTCTGCCTCTTCCTCAAATTGGGATAACTTATTCATTTTAAAAATTCTTAAGATGGCAGGATGGTTTTAAATATTATTAAATAAAATAAATTATCCTATATTTCAAATTCTTAAACTTTTACAGTGAAATTCTGTCATTACTTTAAGAATATTAGAAATCGAGATCCTTTAAAATATACTTAACTATGCAATAAATCTTTGTTGATTTTATTTTATTGTAATATTTTTACATAGTTTCACATATTTTTAATTTTAGGCTCATCATCTGGTTCTGGTCTTGATCAATTAACTTATTATTTTAACACTTGAGAGGACAGACATACACAGGATAGTTTTAAGTGGCTTATTTTAATGGCCAAATCATTTAATCTTAGTTCAGATTTTTAAAAAGGGCTGTAATGTTAGAAAATCAGGATCCTTTTTAAAGATATGACATGTATAATAAATCTTTATTTGATTTTACTACCGATATAATGTGAAATTTTATAGCAGATTTCACATATTTGTTTTAATTTTAGGCTCATCGTCTGGTTCTGGTTCTTCCAGGAGATCAGGTATCTATTTTGGCTTCTTAGAGGAACAGACACACAGGATGGTTTTAATGTGTATTTATGTAAAACCCAATTAATCTGGTGTTAATTTAAAAGGAGCTGTAATGTGAGATTTTATGATATTAGAAAATCAGGATCCCTTTTTAAAATACATAGCTTATATATAATAATCTTTGATTTTATTTCGATATAATATTAATACATAACGAATTTCACATTTTTAATTTTGGGCTCATCATCTACTTTTCACCTCTTCCTCAGAATCAGGTATTCTTTTAAATTTTTAAGATGGCGTAGTGGATTTAAATGTATAATTGTGAATATTAAAAATTTAAGCCTAAAGACATATTTTCTGTAAAACTTAGTGAAATTTAGCATTATTTTACCGCCTAATATTATTGGGAAGCCTAAACGTTTTTAAAGAGCATGTATCATGTATAATAAATCTATATTTGATATTTATTTAAAATGTATAATAGGTACATAAAATTTCACACATTCTTTTCAATTTTAGGCTCATCGTCCTAGTTCTGCCTCTTCCTCAGAATCAGGTAATATTCATTTAAAGTTAAGATGGCAGGATGGTTTTAAATATTATTAAATGTTAAAATAAATTATCCTATGTTTTAGGTGCAAGAACTTTTACGGTAGATTCTGTCGACTACTTTAAGAATATTAGAAAATCAAGTCCTTTAAAATATATAACATATACTTAATAAATCTTTATTTGATTTTATTTTATTGCCAATATTTTACATAACGATTTTCACATATTTTTAATTTAGGCTCATCGTCGTTCTGGTTCTTCAGAATCAGGTAACTTATTTATTTTAGCTGTGAAGAGTGGTGTATACAGGATAGTTTAAGTATTATTATTTAATATTAAAATCATTTAATCTTAATGATTCAAATTTTTAAAAAAGACTGTAATGTTAAGTGAATCCTTTTAGATATACTGTATATGCATAAATGGAAATCTGAATTTCATTTTTATTTAAAGGTAATGTACAACTAATTTGACATTTTTAGTTTTAGGCTCATCGTCACAGTTCTGGTTCTTTAGGATCAGATAACTTATTTTGAAGCCTGCTTAGAGGAGACAGACATACATGGATGGTTGTATTTATTATTTAATGTTAAAACCATTTAAATCTGTGAGTGATTTTAAAGACTGTAATGTTAGAAGAATCAAAGTCCTTTTAAAATATGTAACATGTAATAAATCTTTATTTGATTTTATTTTAAATGTAAATATTTAATTTACATAACAGATTTCACATATTTATTTTTAATTTAGGCTCATCATCTGGATTTCAGTTCTTGAGATCAGGTAATATCTATTTTAATATGAAGACAGACTACATTGGATGGTTTTAATGTGTCTTAAAACCAATTAATCTTAATTATTTAATTGTTTTTAAAGACTGTATTATGAGAATTTTTGTAATGTTGAAAATCAAGTCTTTTTAAAATACGTAACATATGTAATAAATCTTTATTTGATTTTTATTTTAAATATAATATTAATACATAGCAATTTCACATTTTTAATTTAGGCTCATCATCTAGCACTGCCTCTTCCTCAGAATCAGGTAATTTATTCTTTTAATTTTTAAGATGGCGTGGTAGTTAAATATATTATTAGATATTAAAATTTAATACCTAAAGACATATTTTCTTAAAACCTTATAGTGAAATTTAATTATTTTGCTAATGTTAGAAATTCGTGAATTTTTAAAGCATGTATGTACGTAATAAATCTATATTTGATATTTATTTAAATGTATAATAGAGTACAAAGATTTCACACATTCTTTCAATTTTAGAGCTCATCATCTGGTTCTTCTTCCTCAGAATCAATTAACTTATTCATTTAAATTTCTCTTAAGATGGCTAGATATCTTTAATTAATATCAAATATTATAAAGACGTAATCCTAATTATTCAAAGTTTTAAAGATATAAATGAAGATTGGCTATAATTTAGTAATGTTTGAAGAATCAGAACATAATAAATGAAAATCTTTTCCCCTTATTTATAGTCAGAAAGAATACAGAGGATGTATAATTTTTCTTTGGCGCACTGAAATGATAGACATTTCCATAACAGTTTATAAAAGAATAATTATAAGTGTGTTTCTTTCTTTTGAAAGATCTGCTTTCTTTTAAATTCAAGCCTTTGACTGAAAATTCTATTTTTGAAATTTTGTACCATAAATATGGGAGAACAAAACAGAATGGAAAATAATATTTATATTAGCATATTGCTATAAATGAATGTTCAAGTAGAAATGTTTGTATTTAACTAGTAGATTATAAAACAGTCTGAAATAGAATTACAATATAGTCTGTATTTTTCCTTTTCAAAGTTGGTAGATTTTCTGCTTTTCTGAAAAATTACATATTTCGGAAATTCTTTGCAAGCTATCATGCAGAGCTAATTTTTCTCACTTCTCGACATGATATTCTTTAAAGAGTTATTTTGATTTTGGATCAGTTGGCTCCAGACTCATATTGATTCTCAGAACATTTAAATTATTTTACACCAAATATATAATTATAGAGTAGCAAAATACTTTTGACTTTCTATAAATGTGTAATTTTATTATACCATTTCAAAATGATTGCTTGAGATATAATTTCATCTTTGAAAGATCTCACCGATCACGTAATGAAAAGTTTAATTATTTCACAGTTTCCAAATGTTTGTAAATTTATAAAATATAAATCTTGCATACGAAGGTAATTATTATTATCATATAAACTCAAGGCAACAAATATGCATAGATAAATTATTTAATTGCTAATATAATACATAAAGAACAAAAATCATAAAGTTTATTTTTCTTCGTCAGTGATAAAGATGTACTTTGTGTATTCAGTGAGGTAAGTATAAAACATTTAGTGAGATTTACTGAAAGAGTTGTTTAATAACATATAAATTTATAACTTTATAACTAGCATTTATAAATTTCTAAATCTTATTAGATATATGATTCATGGCTATAATTATTAGTATAGTCATGAATAGAATATGCATGAAATTCGATATGATAGTTGGAGCAGGGCTTTTACATTTCATACATTGTGGAACAAAGGATAATATATGGAGTGTAGGTAATATATTGTATTCTCATACAAATTCTAAGAGAATTAAATTTTAATTAAATTAAATTTCTAATAGTGTATTTTCTCGTAAGCTCTAAATGCAACAGTGCAGCATAGGTATGAATGTATTGGTGATAATCAGTTCATACTCTTATAAGTACGTCTAGAGTTCATCGTTTAAGTAAAAGTTTATATTTTGCTGCTTTCTAAGACTTTTAAATTAGTATTAATTGATTTGTGATTTTTATCTCTATGGATAAGTTATTATCAAGAAATGTATTCACATTTACATGGAACCCAGTATCAGATGGCTTAGATTTATAAAATTTCAAATTTTTCAGTTATACTTTGTATTTCATAAAATAACAAATTCTAATATGATTTTCTTTTAAATATGATCTAGGAACAATACATTTCACACTTTTTAATTTAGAGTTCATCGTCTAGTTCTGCTTCTTTAGAGATCAAGTACCTTTTCATTTAGTGTTCCTTAAGATGGCAGGATGGTCTTAAAGTAATGTATATTTAAAAACGTAATCTAATGATGCAAAATTTTAAAAGTTCAGTAAAAATTTTGCAATGCACTCCGTCATTTCAAAATCCAGAGTATTTTAAATATAAATTTTTCTCTTACTTCTTGGTGGAAAAATATAATTTTCTAATATGCGTGCTAGTAGATTTTCCACCATGACATGAAGAAAATATCTTTGTACTTTTGTCTCTTTTCCTTTCTTTTAGTTTCACATGCCAGTATTTAAATAATTTGAAACTTTTATATCATTTGTCATGTAGTTTAGGAGCAAGATTAAATTGCAAAATGTAATTATCAATATTCACTATAAAATTTTAAAATACTAGTAGAGTTTCGAATTTCAGGAGGAATTTATTCAAAATCAGGAAATGAGGAATTAAATATCCTTGAAATTAGTTTTATTCTTTGTACAAGCAAAGCCTCGGCATAGAATTTCAAATTTTCTTTTAACAGATCAATCTTCTAGCTCAGCTTCGTCCTCAGAATCAGAGTGAGATTAATCTGTTTCGTCAATGAAATGCCATGAGAATCATTTGATTTCCTTATACTATCAAATCAAATTCGCATATATTTATTACTCTCAGATCAAAACGATTGGATTTGATGTATCTGATTTTAAAGAATGTCAAATATCCTCCATTAGAAAAGTTGATTATTTTACCGTTCTTGTTTGGTATAGAGTATTGAAAATTTCCAAACTTGTTTTGCAGAATCTATGTGATCGTTCCGGATCTATCTTTGATTTCAATTATATTTTGTTATATAGAGCTTACAAGGAAGTGTCAATTTATTTGAAGGAGATTGTTTATTTATTTAATGGTGCTTTTATTATAAAAGTTCATAGACTGAAAGATAGATGTTATTTTATCATTATGAAACTTTATACAGTGTGACTTTGCCTGAATTTCATTGAAAGGAGTTACATTATTTCTATATTCAGTTTACACCCAATCTATATACAGGTATTTTTGTAATTATGTTATTCAGAGGACTTCTTATGAAATTCTATAATATTTGAAACTAAGGCGGCCTTTTGAGTTGCCCACCACGGTCAGATCAAAGGAAAGTATCGGTGTAGATCTAATATCTCATTTAATTGGAGTTTTAAACAAGTTCTAATATTAAATTATTCGATAGGCTGATGAGGACAACAATACAACAGATAAAATCACAATTGAAAACCTCAGTCGATTAATATTATACATTTCACAGTGACATTTCATCTAAGCAGTTTTTATTTCTGATTTTTAAAATTACTATAACTTTGCAGAAATTGATAAAATTTTTATCTATGCCTTATTTTTATTTGACATATTTCAACTTAGGGTTAACCCCATGTTCAGCTAAATTGTGACTTTAAATACTAAAACTTTTAGATTCTAGTTGGCGTGTTTTCTTAAATACGAGTAACAAATCCAGGAAAATAAAGATTCTGTTATTAGAAGAATTGACAGCTTCTCATATGCTTACTGAGTACTGTTTGGGAAAAATAATTTTTAATAGTTTCTAGGATACTAGCATATGGATTGATGAAACTAGTATAATCTTTTGAATAAAAATTATATGTCCAAATGCATTTTAAATAAATTGAATTCAAGGCATTTATATTGTTACTCTATATCCAGTATAAAATAATAAATACTGCACTACATTTAAAGATGCATTTCTGCCAAGCAGCTTATTAATCAACATTTAGATAATAAGCTGAATAATAAAAGCCAATTGGAGTGAATATTCATTTTAAGTATGTATTGGTCGAAAGATGAAATGTGGCTATTCTATATTCTGCAGGCACCTTGAATAAAGTTTTGCTGAATTTTTGAAAATTAAAATGATAATTTGATGTCTATTTTAAATGGATCAAGATGTACTAACTAATCATTTCTTTCAGTTCATACTAACTTCCTCCAGAATCAGGTAGAGATTGAATAGTATTTAAGTGCTATTCACGATTCAGAGTTTTAAGTTACCTTAACATTTATAAATATAGATCTTATTACTAGACATTTAGAAACTTGTAGTTAAAGCTTAGCATTAATTTCGTAACGTTTGAAAAACCCAGAAAATATTTAAAATGTTTAAATACATTCGCAATTTTTAAAAATTTAGAAAATACATTCGCTAACATACATTTCATATTATTAATTACTTCAAATAATTTTCCAATTGCTATCTCTAATGAATTCAGCATTATAATATATCTTTCGTTTATAGTACATTCATAAAAGAATGGAAATAGTTAGTTTCCTTATTAATTTAAATTTAAAAAAATTTATCTACATTTCTAAAATAACAAAGACTCAGTTTCTGCGTAAAATTGAATAATATAATAAACAACTTAATCAATGATAATCTCTGTTGAAGAATTTATCACTTTCTGATGTATTTTAATTGAGAAATATTTCGAAATCTTAATTATTATAGAATTAAAATGAGTTTTCTTATGCTTCTGCATAATCTGGATGAAAGAACTATGACATTTTCACTTTTCTTTTCAATTTGGATCATCGTCAGCTCTAAAATGCTCTTCTCAGAATCACAAATTATTTGTGATGTAGCAGAAGTCAATAGATTTTATTTTTAATAGATTATTAAAATTATAAAAAAGTGTTACAAAGATTGGAAATTATGAAGTAAAATATTTGATGTTGTTTACAATTTTGGAAATACCAGAATATATTTATAATGAGAGTTTTACTTCTTTTTCCATAGATTCAAAGGTAAAAGACCTAAATAATACATTTTCACGAGTGTAGAGAGAATGAGTGAAGTTTGATGTCATAAATTTGAAGAAAATGCAAAAAAAGCCGAGTTCATTTATTTAATTGAATTTCAAATTTTGTTCTAAAATTTTTAATATTTCATAAAAGTTATAGATGAGGATTTTGTAATGCAGGAACATATGAAACAGCACTTTTAAGAAACTAAGCATAATTCTATAAATATATTAAGAAAAATAAGTTGAAACCATTGAATTTGGATGATAATTTTAGAAACATATGTAATGCAAATAAACTAGGAACTATATTTTGTTTGAATTATAAACGAGAATCTTGATTTTCTAGTCCTATTTAAAATTTAGCATCAAATAAGCTGTAAATAATATGCTGTATAATTGCAAATATATTTAAGTTCAAATGATCGGAGTACGCTTAAATCTTTTAAGAAATATGCAATTTACTTTCAATACATACAATTTTTTTCTTGTATGTATTCGAAGAAGTATAGAATTCTTAGAGTATATAGTAGGTTAAATATACCAAACGATTTCTGTAATTTTTTGTTTTGTAAGAGGAAAACCCTATTTTGATATTTAATCTGAATAGAGATATGAGTACCAGAAAAGTTTCAAATTTTCTTTTTAATTCTAGGCGCATCTTCTAGCTCTGGTTCATCCTCGGCATCAGGTAAGTTATTTATTTAGAATTACTTAGGTTTTCAGGAAGGTTTAAATGTAAGGTATGTCAAATATTAAAAAAAAATGTAAAAAATATGTTGGACAAATTTAATATTTGTATACCAATTTGTTAAAAAACAGGGATATTTACAATGAGAATCTTAGTCCCTTTTTCTTAATTCAAGATTCAAAATGCAAAGCATAATGCAATTTTCATTAGCGTTCGGATAAGAATGTAATTTTGTAGTCTTGATTTAGAAAAGCAAAAAGGAAGAAAAACTGTTTATTTATTTAATTGGAATTCCCATTCGGTATGAGAATTTTTGAAATTTCCATAAAATTTTATATGCGTATTTTGTAATGCAGGAACAAACAAAGTACTACTTATTAAATAATTAAGTATAATGCTATAAAAATATAAAGATTAATAAGTGAAATCCTTTCACTTGCATGGTAATTTGTGAAAAATGTGGAACAAAATCAAAATATAAATCATTATTTGTTGTTGTTTTTCTATGAGAAATGCAAGAATTTATAATTTTCATAAGTGGGAAATTATAATTAAGTTTCTGGTGAATTCTTTTTAAAATTATCATGTAAATTGTTTTGGTTCTTATTTTTAAGTGTAATATCTCAAAATGAAATTTTAACATTTTCTTGTGATTTGCAGATGAATCGTCCAGCTCAGCTTCATCCTCAGAATCAGGTAAATTATTCATTTAGCAAAAGTTATAATTGCGGAAATATTTAAAATTATTTTTGGTTTCAGTGAAATATTTTTCTTATTAAATCAAAACACAAAATGATTGTTTGAGGTATAATTCGCTGTCCCTATCCGCCTTTCCTTACAGCTTCCTAAGTCGACTGAATTGAAATTTAATTTATATTTTATCTATCCTTTATTAAATTTACACCTTCTCAATCTGAATTATATCAAAATTTGTATTTCGAGCATTTTTTTAATATAAGAAAATAAAGTATTTCATTTTAAAACGTTACTAAAACTCAGTCATACTTTTATGTTTATAAAATAAAAAAATCGCATAACAATATCTTTAAAATTTAGTTATTTGTAATTTTAAACTTGATGTTTATAAATGTGAGCATTGGTGTCTAAACGGCTAAATATTGATACATAATATTATAAATATGTAAAGATATAGAAGTGGAAACCACATTGAACTTGGATGTTAATTTGTGAAAAAAATGTAACTTGCTCAACGTATGAATCATTATTTTTCTTTGTTTTTGCTATGGCAACATACAGCAATTAACGGTTTTCGTAAGTTAGTAATTACAATTATGTTTGTGCAAAACTTTTTTAAAATTATAATGCAAATTGTTTTAGATTCTACTTTCAAATATCATACCTCTACAAGAACATTTTAACATTTTCTTGTGATTTTCAGATCAATCGTCTAGCGCAGCTACGTCCTCAGAATCAGGTAAATTATTGATTTAGCATAACTTATATTTGCAGATATAAATGAAACTGTAAGCCTTTTCCAATGTTGTAATTATTTCAGGACGAAATAATGACCAGCCAGGATGGCTTCAGGAACAAACATTATTTAATGCTCGACACGTTCCACAACACAGGACAGGATACAAATACATAAATATAAAACACAGATTCACGAACATGACTACATCGTTCTTCTTACCAAGTCATTCGCCTTCGATTGCGCTTGCGCTCGCTAGTCGTCCTGCTCGCCAAAAAAGAACATGTGGCGCCATCTGGCTACCGTTTAATAGTTACCTGGAAGGTAGTGGTAAATTACAGTGTTACAAAACAATGTTAGATTTCAGTGAACTATTTTTCTTATTAAAACAAAACCAAAAATGATTACTGGAGATATCATTCTACTTTCCCTTTTCGTATTTGTTCGGAAAAAAGCAGAATCTTTTAATTTAGCAATTGCTTTCTTGTCAGTATTTTCTACAGATAATATAAATATACCGAATTATTAGAATTACATTCTGATTAAATGTTAAACTGGAAGCTACCTTTCATGGTTTTAATTAAAATATAGCATCAAATAAGTAATAAATTGTACTGTACTAATATATATATGTTTATGTTCAAATTTTAGTAAAATGGTGAAAACGTTTGAAAAATAAGGAATTTAATAATAATACATATAGTTACGATACATATGAGATCCTGCTTCAAGGCAGCGTTTTCCTTGTGAAGTAAAATAAATATTTGCAGAAATGTCAAGAGTCAGCCAAGTAATGTTTAAACAACGTCCCCTCAAACTTGGTGACGAGTTATGTGATCATTTTGGTGACTTTGTAGACAAATGAAAAATCCGGAATGTTCTGGAATATAGGAAAAATAACAATTGGAAGGCAAGGTATGGACTTTTTGTGAATTTTCGTTGGGACGTCAGGAATGGCCTGAATCGAGAGACCAATAAAGAGGAATCAGTCAAACTTTGGAATCTTTGTTGAGGATATTGATCTGGAAATCGACTGGAAGCTGTTGGTTCTTGAAAGTGGAGCGAGCCGAGTGATTTCACGGGGAATAGAGGAGAATTGTGCAACTGCAGGGAATAGGGGAAGGGGTATGACTGTCCTGAAAAGTGGTGTTTTGGTTCTGTATCTATGTCACTAATCTTTTAAAGTGTGCGTATTCTTTTTGTGATGTTATTGTCCGAGCTGTGCTACCTGTGCGTAATCCGGAAGATTTGTGAATAAAGCTCCATTTGTCACTATCCTCCTTGTTAGACTGATTTCTCTCCTACACTCCAGGAAATTTCGTACCATTTGTATCAGAAGTGGGATATTGGAGTGATTGCCTGAAAACAGAGCAGTGGAGGATACTGCGATCAAAGATAAATTTAAGAAGTTGTTAGCTATGATTTTCAGGTATGAAAGAAGTAACGTGTAAAGTCGTAAACGGAATTTTGGCTCAAGTAACTGAACACTGGAGCCGATCTTAGTGTTAAATTTCTGGTGGTTATCAACAATGGTACAACCGGAAGGTTCCACAAAAATTCTACAGAAAAAACTCAAGCAGAAATTGTTGTTACTTCGGAAGGTAATGAGCCAGTAGAAGCGGCGAAAGGAAATGAGAAAGCTTTCAAAGAAACGACTGCAGCTGAAGAAACTAAGGCGACACTGGTGAAGCCAAAGAGGGGAGAAGTGAAACGTAATATCCAAAATTAGAAAGTAATAATAGAAGGAGTAAAGAACGAAGTTCAAAAGATCCAAGGACTCAAGGAGATCTCGAGAACTAACCATTCAAAGTCGTCAAACTTTCAGATTGCTTCGAGGATTCTCTGAAACAAGCCAATAAAGAAACCGGAAAGATAGCAGGTCTGGAGGTTTTGAGAATCATCAAATGAGGAACCTGTTGCACATGCTTTGAATAATGTTGAAAGGGACCAGAGCAGCATCCATAATTTGGTATTTTACGAAGATTCTCTTCCTATCCTCAGGATCCCGAAGATTCTTCGTGATGTCTTCGATGGAAGATAATTATGTGTGTCACCTACGCCAGATGAAGCAGTTGCACCTAGTGCTGCAGCTCAAGATGTTTTAATGCGAAGTACTTATGAGAGAATCAAGAATTCAGTTCCTGTTGTAGCATTATCTCTTGGAGTTGAAAATACCGATGTAGTCACGGCCAAATTCCCCGAGAGAAATACAAGAATTCCTTGCGTCACCTCTCAGGTGTTCACCACACACTCGGATAGCTGACTTGCTGTTGATGTCCGAGTGTATGTCGTGAGGGAATGATTGCTGATTCAAGCAAAAGCTGCAATAGCCTTGCGATGTTCTCTTTGGACAAAAGAGTCATGTGCCTTCCTCGCCGCATTGCACGAGTGGTATGCAGATATGTTTGGAATGCGTATTTGCGCTTGCCAAATACCGGGTTAAACTAGCCAACGAACGAATGAACTGGAAGTAACGAAGTAAACAGGCCAAAGAAGGTATGAACTGTTAGCAAAGAAATAAACTGAACAGTGAAAGAATGAACTGTAAGGGAAGGAGAAAACTGACCAATGAATGAGTGAACGGGAAACGACGGGTTAAGATAGCCAACGAATGATGTAACTACAAGCAATAGACAGGCCCGTTTCCGAGGCTATAGCGTAACTGGGAAGCGATAAAATATTGCCTTCGAAGTTCAGAAGTCATCCAATGCCAAATCAAATGTTATTCACAAACATTGGATGAATTCATATCGAGATACTGATTATAGTTGATTGTGGTGAGATTGTCGGTACGTCAACTGGCGTATTTTGTAAATTTTCATAAAAAATGTGTTTTTTTATATTAAAAAGTCATATCTCCATAAAAAAAACTTTAACACTTTTTTTGATTTTCAGATCAATCGTCTAGTTCAGCTTCGTCTTCAGAATCAGGTAAATTATTCATTAAGTAAAACTTAAAATTGCGAAAATATTTCAAACTAATTTTGGCTTCAGTTAAACGTTTATTTTTTATTATTTTAAAAGTTAAGACAATTTTTTGAGAAATCATTTCATTTTCAAAATAATCTCGTCATTTCTCCTTTAAATAACATTAATTATTTCACACAGTTTTTGTTAATACAAACTATTAGAAACTATTGTAACTTTGCTAAAATCTATAAAATAATTTATTTAGGTGATAACTGAATTTGTTTCTAAGTATGAAATGTTTCACTGTCTCTCGGGTACAATATTTTTAACGGTATTAATAATAACGATTCTCTTAAAAGAATACAGCGAAGAATTTTGATATAAACTGTTGAAATTGGAGCTCGTTTGGAAATTGCCCACTCATTGTCGAAACGAAAATAATACATATGAAGCGAAATAAAACTTTGAACTGCCCTGGAATTTTAAACTTAATTCTATTAATTTAATTTCGGATCATGACCTCTAAGTACACCAACAATATGACGATGAATGCAATCAAATCTTTAACATTTAGTCATTTCATATTATTCTCATCATTCATGCTATACTCCATCTAAGAGTTTCATATATTGTAGCTTTCTTAAAATTTTAATTAAAATATAATACAATTAATTAAATCTTATATTATTATGAATAAAGTTATCAGTCGTCATATTTTCACGTTTGTATGGTATGTATATAAGACCTGAATACATTACAAATATGAATATTTTTTACTCATGGTACAGCTGATTTTCGCGAAATAATTAAAAAGTAGGAGAAAAAAAATCAAAGATTTCTTCATAAGTGGATTTATTTTCGCATTTCTTATTGCATTTATTCGCATGAAAACTAAAACCTTTAAAGCTTCTTGAAGGTTAAATAATTGATTTGATATCAGTATACAGTATCGGTAGAAAAATTGACTGAATCAGTCAAAGTGCATTCTTTCTGTCCACGGTTGCCTAGTGGTCATGGTCGAGGACTCACGACCGGGTCGAGAGAGAGATGAGAGCCTTGATGTCAATGAAAACCTACCGTGTAACCGGGACCGATGCACGTTAAATATGTATAGGTTCAATGTCCTTCTGTTGGTGTAGTGAAGAAGTTAGAAGAAGGAGGTGACATCTCCAGAATACAGTATCGGTAGAAAAATTCCTCGTCAATTGAATGAGTTTTATAATTACGAGGTCCGTTGCTAACAGTCCTCGTGTTGCTTCTAATGTGATGTTTATTAGACCAAACCTAAGACCTCGAAGTATATTCTTATTAATAGTCTAAATTTGGAGCTGCCTTTTATCGTTTTATTTATAATTTAGTTTTAAACATGAAAAGGTATAGTTACTGTATGTGTATGTATCATTCAGAATATGTATCATTTTTCCTCACATGTATTGTTTGAAGAAGTGCCGAATATCTTAGCCTTCATATTATTACAGATATAAATTTAAAAAAATCATCATTTTTAATGCAAAGTAACACAAACCTTAATTTATTTTTTTTTCTAATTTTAAATTTAATATGAGTACCGAAAAAAATTCACATTATCATTTTAATTACAGATGGATCGTCTAGCTCTGGCTCTTCCTCAGAATCAGGTAAGATTTTTATTTAGAGATACTATGATTTCCAGAAAGGGGCTTAAAATTATCATCAAATGCTATAAAATGTAAGTAATGCCTTAGAAACTTCAAAAAAAAAAAATTTGTCTAGCTTGGTAATTTTTGAAAACCCCAATACGTACTTAAAATAAGAATCTTTATTTTTATCAGAAAAAATATTGTATATTGAAATTTTTATTTGCGTGCTGATACGAATTAAATTTTGCGGCAATAATTTGAAGCAAAAAAAAAAAAAAATTAAAACAGTTCATGTATTACACAGAAATTGTCTTAAATTTTTTGGAGTAGTTAAATGTAACATTCAAAACTGAAATTCAACAGCAAACCTGAAATATTTGTGCAAAATGCTATAAAAATAAAATATTTACATGAAAAGGATGGCACTTAACGGGTAGCATGTAACACCCCAAGAGCGTAATTAAAATATGTATCTCATTTTCAACTTTAATTATTTTAAAATTTCATAATTTTCATAAACGTGCTGATATGAATACATTTTTCCTGTATTATATCTTATTAATTGTTATGCTGTTCTTTTGTTTCAAAATGTCTCATATGTCATACATGAAAATATTAATATTTTCTTTTTACTTTCAGCTCAAGCGTCTAGTTCAGCTTCGTCCTCAGAATCAGGTGAATTACTCATTCAGAAAAATTCCTAATCACGGAAAGTTTTCAAACTATTTTTGGTTTCAGTTAATTATTTATTTTTATTACACTAATATGGAAGACGATTGGTTGGGATATCATTTCATTTTGAAAATAATATAATAACTCTCACCATTGAATAATCTGATTTATTTTACAAGGGTAAATTTTTAAGAAATCAGGAAATTATAATCAGTATTTCTTAGTAGTTAACTGAAAATTAACTAAATATTTCAGTAAATTATTAAGAAATAATGAAACTACGTGGATATCCATAGTTTCAGGAACTATTATTGAAGGATAGTTTTTATTATCTATTTATTCTTACACAGAAACCTCAATTTAAATCAGGTAATTTTCTTTTGCTTAAAAGTGTTAAACATTGTAATTGATCGACGTAAAATGGAACATAATGTATTTTCGGATTTTTCGTAAAATCAAAGTTAATATTATTAATTATTTTAGGTAATGTTATTGAAGGATATTTGTATTTATTGTATTACTCAATGTCTATCAGTTAATGTATTTACTTAGTGATGTTAATTATTATTATATTCCTACAAGAGGACTTCTAAGAGTTTCGAAAAAATATTGTTGAAATTGGATCTGCTTTTGGAAATTGACAACACATTATTGTAACAAAAATAATACGTATTTGAGGGGAAAGAAAATTTCGAGCTTCCTTGGAATTTTAAACATAATTCTAAAAATTAAACGTGTGTCTAATGAAAAACACCAGCAATACAATGTGAAACACATTCAAAGCGATAATTCTTAGTCGATTCCAACTATTATTATCTTTAATGCGATACCCATGTAATAAACTGATATTCTGTAGCTTTTTTACAATTTACATTAAAATTTAATACCGTTAATTAAAATTTTTATCATTATGCCCAGTTATCAATAGACATAATTTCCCATTCGGATGATAGGTATAAAAGGCTAGAATACATTAAAATATCAATACTTTTTCCAAGTAAAGCTTATATTCTCGAAATAATTAAAAAAATTTAAAATTAAATATTGCTGAATAAGTAGAGTTATTTTTTCCTTTCCAACTGCATTTGTTAGCATGAAAAGAGCATTTTACAGCTTTTTGAAGGTTAAGTAAATGATTTGAGATCAGTTATTACATTAATAATATAAATTAACTGAATCATTCTCACTATATTCTGATAAAAATTATATCTTGGAAAGACTTTCTAATGTGTTATTTAAAATTGAGTGTTAAAGGCTGAAATTGTAAGCACTATGCTATCCGCTTAGAAATGTGTTTATGTTAAAATTTTCGAATTTCTTTGAAAAACTGTAAGAAATACGAAAATAAACAGAATATGAATAATTTTTTCTCGTTTGTAACGAAGAAATATATTCCAATATTTTCTAATAATGCAGGAAGGAATAAAAAGTATATGACGTCTTTCATAAGATTATTAAATCTTATTTGAATTTTTTTTTTCTTAAATGATATAGATCCCTAAAACCTTTTACATTTTCTTTTCCCTTTTAGATGGATCATCTAGTTCTGCCTCTTCTTCAGAATCAGGTAACCTATTCATTTTAATTACTTCAGTTGTCAGGAAGGTTAAAATATAATATCAAATATTAAAAAAAGATATGAGCATTATACTATGTAATTCTTAAAATAATTTTGTTAAAGAAACATTTGCATTTGATTTTTACTTCATTCATTTGCATTTTCGAGAATTAACATTCGCGAAAATTTACGTATTGTCATACTACATCTCTGGAGAAATAAAGGATTATTCATTTTTCAAGTACGTAATATGACGAATTAAATTTTGCCACCTTTATTTAGAAGAAACAAAGGAAAATAAATCGCTTAGTTTTTTTTATATTTTTGAAAGCATTTTATCATCTAGGAAATTTTTTTAACTACTTTAAAATTTCAGATGGTGTAATAGAAAAAAGAAACAAAATTAAATAGCAAAAATTAATTACTTCAGCTAAATGCAATAAAAGTATAATAACATTTCATAAGTAGAAATTCGAGCAATTGACTGGTACTTTATAAGAAGATTTAGTGGCAATTAATGAATTATTATCTCTTATTCCCTTGTTCTTGTCAGAAAAAATTCAAGTTCTTGCAATTTTCTCAAAAGTGCAGATATGAATATATTTTCCCCGCTATACTTTGTAAATTAGCTCTTAAATTGTTAAATTTATTTTAATATACCATATCTCGAGAAGAAAGTTTAAGCATTTTATTTAATTTTAAGATGAAGCGTCTAACTCAGCTTCGTCCTTAGAATCAGTAAATTACTAATTTAGAAAAACTAATACTCATGAAAATGTTTCAAACTATTTTTGATTTCAGTTAAATACTTATTTTTTATTACACTGAAATGCAAGACGGTTCCTGGTGAAATCATTTCATTTTCATAAGAAAGTCATATATCTTCTTTATATGACAGAAATTATTTCAAATGGCTTTCGTTAACACAATTAGAAATAATCCAAAGTATGTAAAAATCTCTAAAATCGTTTTCAGAATTGAGATTTGTATATATTTCTTTATATTGTATTTTTCTATCTTAATGACTTAAAAGAGTACATGAAAGAATTTTAATTTAAAGTGTTTAAATTGGAGGTGCTATCGAAAGCTGACAACATATTGCCGAAACAAAAACAATATATATGAATATTGGCAAATCTTTGATGTTTTATTGTATTTTAAACATAATTTTATTGATTAAATTTTGGCTTATGACCTCTAATTATGCCAACAATGTGACGTAAAATGCATGATAATTGATATCCCATATTCGATTATATTATCCTTATCATTACTCTCATATTCCGTTTCAGAATTTAATATTTTGCAGCTTTCCTCTAATTTTAATTAATATTTAACACGATTAAATAATTTTCTTATCAATAGCCTTAAGATATGAATAGTGATATTTATCTCATTTGGATAGTACGTGTAAAATGCCCCAATATTCAAAAAATATTTTTTTATTTAGATTATTGCTGACTTTCTCGAAATAATTCAAAAAATAGGAAAATAAGAGATGTTTTTATAATTAGAGATGTTTTCGTATATTCTGTTGTATTTATTAGCATGAAAATAAATTTTTACAGCTACCTGAAGGCTTAGTAATAGACTAGATAACAGAATACTCAATTTGTAAAATAAATTGACTGAATCATTCTAACTATATTCTGATAAAATTTACAACTTGGAAATGCTTTCTAACGAGTTATTTAAAAGTGAATGTTAAAGACTAAAAATTGCAAGCAGTATGCTATCCATTTGGAAATGTGTTCATGTTAAATTTTTTGGAGTTCACAGGAAATCTTTAATAAATACATATATAAATAGAAAAAGTATTATTTTTTTCTCATTTGTATTGAGAAAAAGATACCAAATTTTATAGATTTCCTAATAATGGAGGTAGTAATAAAATTTTCTGACGTTTCTCATGAGATTATTAAATCTTAAAATGAATTTGTTTCAAAGGGATAAAAAACCCTCAAACATTTTGTATTTTCTTATCCATTTTAGCTGGATCGTCTTCATCTGCCTCTTCTTCAGAATCAGGTAACTTACTAATTTTGAATTACTTAAGATGTCAGAAAGGTTGAAAATATAAGATCAAATATTAAAAAGATATGAGAATTGTACTATGCAGTTTTGAAAACAATTTTGTTAATGATACATTTGCATTTGATTGGTAATTCGTAAAAATGTCTGAAGATATTTAAAATATGTATCATACTACATCATGTTTGAAAAAATAAAGGATATTCATTTTACTTTATTTTTCATGTGCGTTAATGATATGATTTTGCCGTAATAATTTTTAAAAAAAAAGAAAAAGAAATCACTTAGATTTTTCTTATTTTGGAAAGCATTTTAACGGCCTAGAATTTTTTTAAATTACTTTAAAATTTCAGATGAGTTAATAGAAAAATAGGAACGGAATATGAATAACTTTTTTTCGTTTTTATTGAGGGAAAAAGATACCAAATTTTATTGATTTCGTAACAATGCAAGTATGAATTAAAATGCGCTGTAGTTCTTACAAGATTAAGAAATCTTAAATTGAATTTTTTTTTAAATGATTGATATAAACTCTTGAAAAAGTCAACACTTTTTTTCTCTTTTAGATGGATCGTCTAGTTCGGGTTCGTCTTCAGAATCAGGTAACATATTCATTTCGAATTACTTAAGGTGTCTGGAATGTTAAATGGATAATTATCAAATAATAAAGAGGTATAAGAACGATGCTAAAAATTTTAAAATAATTATGCAATGGGAACATTTGGCATTTGTTTGTTAATTTTTAAAAAAGCCAAAATTTATATAAAAGGCATATCATCCCTTTTATCTCGTGCTTCTTGTTCGGAAAAATACAAGATATCTCAATTTTTAACTGATTCGTGACATGATTTAAATGTTGCCGTATTTATTTTCGAACAAAAATAAAAACAAAAGAAATAATGTAGATTTTTTTTTTTTTGAAATTCACATATTATCCTGACAAATTGTATATATTCTTTAAATTTATAGAACAGTTAATAGAAAGATTGGGACAAATTTAAATAGCAAATATAAAATACTTAATCAAATTACTATAAAATTATAAAAATATGTGAAAACTTTGATCAATTGGCTAGTAATTTACAAAAATTGTTGAAAGCATGTTCTATATGCATCTTTAACGCATGAAATATGTATGTTTTTTCCATTATTTTTGTTAAGGAATATACATTATCTTACAATTTTCTCAAATATGACGATATGAATAAATATTTCTTAATGCATTTTGCAAATTGTTTTAGTTTTCTATTTGCAAAAGTCACATCTCGACAAGAAAATTATTCTATTTGATTTTCAGATCAATCGTCTGACTCAGCATCGTCCTCAGAATCAGGTAAAATACTCATTTAGAAGAGTTTATAATCACGGATACATTTCAAACTTTTTTTTTCCAATTAAATGTTAATTATTATTACTATAAAACTAATTCAATTATTTGAGATACCATTTCATTTTATAAATAATTACGCATTTCCTCCTTTAAATATGTTTAATTATTTTACACGGTTTCTGTTAATACAAACTATTAGAAATCATTAAATATCTAAAGTAATCAATGAAACTATTTTAAGAAGTGAAATTTGTATTTATTTCTATACAAGGTATTTTTCAATGTCTTCGAAATAAAATATTCTCTTAGTAATGTTATTGATCGCGAATATCTTAAGAAAGGATGTCAGAGAATTTCTATATAAATTGTTGACATTGGAGCTGCTGTTGTAAATTGACGTCCTATTTTCGAAAGAAAAATAATATGTGTGAGATAAGACAAACATTTGATCTTATATGGGATTTAATTCATAATTTTAGAACTTGAAGCTCGTCTTTTGTCCTCTAAGTACATTAGCAGTAAAGCGTGATATAAATGAAAAGAGATAACCTTTAGTCGATTCATAATACCCGTATCATTCCTGCGATACTCTGGCTAAGAGTATGACATTCTTTAACTTTCTTATAACTTTAATTAACATTTCATACAATTAATGAAAATATTTATCATTAGAATAAAGTTATCAATGGTCATATTTCCTCGTTTTCATATAATGCTTGAATATATTGCAAATATCAATATCTTTTTCATTTCCATTGTAGCTATTTTTCTCGAAATAATTAAAAAAATGGAAAAACTGAAGATTTCTTCATAAGTAGCGTTATTTTCGCTTTTCCTACTGCATTTGTTCACATGAAAGGAAATCCTTATATAGCGTTTTGAACGTTTATTTATTGATTTGATACCAGTGTACTGTACTGATAATTTAAATTTAGTGGACCATTCAAAGCATATTCTGATTAAAATTATAATTTTGAAAAAGCTGTCTATCATGTTATTCAAAATTTAATGTTAAATACTAAAATTTTTAAGTATTATGCTAGCCAATTAGAAATATGTTTTTGTTAAATTCTCCGGATTTCGATCCAAATTTGTAAAAAAGGACTGAAATAAACAGAATATGTATCATTTTTTTCTCGTTAATAATGAGGTAAAAGGTATCAATTTTTTTTTATGTTTCCTAACAATGCAGTTATGTATATATAGAATGTATTGTTTTTTAATAAAATTAAAAAAAAAATTAAATATGTTATTGAAAATTGATATAAACACCTAAAACATTTTGCATTTTTTATTTTCAATTTTAGATGGATCGTCTAGCTCTGGCTCTTCTTCAGAATCTGGTAAAACATTCGTTTTGAATTACTTAAAATGTCAGTATTATGAAACAAAATATGATCAAAAAATAAGAAGATATATGCATTCAGCTAAAAAAATTTAAAAGAACTTTTTGTAAATGGAACATTTCACAATTGATTGGTAATTTATAAAAAAAAAGTTCGAACTATGTGTCATCTTCTTTTCTTGTTCAATTTGTTTGGAAAAATGCAGGATATTTAAATTTTACTGTGCGTGGTGGTACGATTTAAATTTTGCTAATTTTGTTTTTTAAAAAAAATTATTTAAGATTTTTTTTAAAAATTAAAATTGACATATCGGCCTTAAATATTTCAAATTATCCAATTAAATTTATAAATAAGTTAATAGAAAGACAGTTACTAGTTTAAATAGCAAACATTAAATACTTTACCGAAACACCAATGTTAGTATAAAAATATTCAAATGAAAATTTCAGCAATTGGCTGGTAGATTTAGGAAAAATCTGGAATATAGTAAGAATATGTATTTTTTTGTTTCATTGTTCTTGTTAGGAAAATACAGTATTTTACAATTTTCACAAATGTACAGATATGAATTAACTCTTACTGATATATTTTGTAAATTATTGTACGAATTGTTTTATTTTTCAATTTTAAACTGTCGCATACGGTCAGGAAAATTTCAACATTTTCTTTTGATTTTCAGATCAATCGTCAAGTTCAGCTTCCTCCTCAGAATCAGGTACATTGCTCGTATAGAAAAACTTATATATAAGAAAGTATTTCAAAGTACTTTTGGTTTCTGTGAAATGTTTATTTTTTATTGTATTAAAGCCCAAGACGGAAATCAATGAAATAATTTCCAGAAGTAAAATTTAAAATTATTTCTATGTATGGTATTTCCCAATGTATATTGGATAAATTATTTGCTTAGTGACGTTAATAATTACGATTGTATTAAAAGAGTACATCAAAACATTTCGATATAAAACGTTGCAATTCTAGCTGCTTTTGTAAAATGACCACACATGATTGAAACAAAAATAGCACGTATGAGACTAGACAAAATTTTGAGCTCTCTTGGAATTTTAAAAAGAGTTCTATTAGTGAAAGTTTCACTCATGACTTCTAATTACACTAAATAATATGACGATAAATGCATTGAAATTGATAACTCTTAGACGATTCATATTATCCTTATCATTTCTGCGATACTCCATCTAAGAGTATGATATTCTGCATATTTCTCAAAATGTTAATTAACATTTAATATTAATTAAAACTTTTATCACTCTGCATATTTTTATTATTGTTATATTTGATATTTCGAGGGTAGGAGTAAACGGCCTGAATATATTAAAAAGTCAATATATTTTTATTCATTTTATAGCCTAATTTCTTGAAATTATTAAAAATTGGAATAACAAATATTTCTTCATAAGTACTGTTATTTTTTTTCCTTTCCTAATGCATTTATTTGCATGAAAATCTTTTAAAGCTCCTTCAATGTTTAAGTAATTTATCTGATATGAGTATACTCTCTTGATAATATAAATTTGCTGAATGATTCGAAGTGTATTCTGATGAAAATAACGAATTTGGAGTTTTCCTTAATCTTTTTCTCTAAAATTTAGTATTAAATACTATATATGTTATTCCTGTACCATCAAATTAGAATTTTGATGAAGTTAAAATGTTTGGAGTCCGTTGCTAATTCGTGATAAATACGGAATTTGATCTGATTATGTATTTTTTTTGCATGTATTATTCGAGGGAATATCAAATTCCTTACAGCTCAATGTTTGGGTCAATTTTGTTGAAAATTAATAAAAGTGTATTTGATTTTTTTAATTTTAAATGTGATATGGGTATCTGAAAAATTTCCCCTTTATTATTTCAATTTTAGATGGATCGTCTAGCTCTGGCTCTTCCGAAGAATCAGGTAGGATTTTATTTAGAGTTGTAAAATATGAAAGCAAGGTTTTTAAAATTATGATAAAATATTAAAATGCAAGCATAATCTTATAAAACTAAGCAAATCGCAATTTTTTGGAAATTTTTAAGAACACTAATATGAATTTAAAATGTATATTTGTATTTTCTGTCGTACTTCGTATCGAGAAAAATGCAGGATATTACAATTTCTTGCATGATGGAATGAATTACATTTTATAGCCATGTTTCGAGAAAAAAAAACATTTTCTTTTCTTTTGTTTTTTCGACATTCAAACAGCGGCCCTGAAAATTTTTGATTTTTTTTTTTAATTTTAGAGCAATAAGATATAAGGCATTACCACAATTAAGCAGCAAGTATTAAATATTTAAGCAAAATTCTAAAAAAATAAAATGGTATTGAAATGATAAGGTTAGAATTTGGCTTGTGAAAAGTCAGAAACGTAATTAAAATATGTATCGCATTTTTCATTGTTTTTGTTTGGAAAATTCAGATTTTTCTTGAGCGTGTAGATGTGTACAGGCCTTTCCTACATTACTTTTTAAATTGTGTGTGTGTGTCCTGTAAAGTGCTTTTTTTATAAAATGTTACATTTGGACATGAAAATATCCCCATTATTCATTTCAGATCAATCGTCTAGCTCAGCATCGTCCTCAGAATCAGGTAAATTATTCATTTAGATAAACTTATATTCGAATATTTCGAACTACTTTTAAATTCAGTTAAATGTTTATTTTTTATAATAAAGCAAAAGATGATTGCTTGAGACATCAATTCATTTTTAAGAAAAATCTCGTAATTCCGACTTTAAATAACATTAACTATTTTACACGATTTTTATTAAAACATACTATTGGAAATTGTAGTAAATACTAGGAAATCTATAAATGTAGTTCTAGAAGTGAGATTTGTAGTTATCAGAATATATGACATTTTTCAATATTTATTGGGTAAATGTTTTTTCATAATGATATTAAATATCAGGATTGTCTGAAAAATAACATTGAAAATTTTCAATACAAACCATTGAAATCGGAAATGCTTTAGGGATTTATTCAACCATTCTCGGGGAAAAAAATAACATATTTCGGAGTAAACAAATGTTTGAGTTAACATGGCATTTTAAACTTAATTCTAGAAATAGAATTTCGGATCACGGCATTTAAGTACGTTATCAATACGACGTGAAATATATGATAAGTGAGAACTCTAAGTCAATTAATATTATCTTTATCATTCCTTCGATACTCCACCTAATAATTTGATATCCTGTAGAGTTTTTACAATTTTAATTAACAGTTAATACAATATGACCAGTTGACACTATGACAGTTAATACACTATGACCCATATTATGAATGCACATGTTTTCACCTTTGGATGGTAGGAGTAGAAGACCTGAATATATTAAAAGATATCAATATATTTTATTCACAGTATACTTAATTTTTTCAAAATAATTAAGAAACAGAAAAATCAAGGATTTCTTCACAATTGCAGTTATTTTTGTTCTTCCTATTGTATTAATTTGCTTCAAAAGAAACACATTAAGGACTTCTTGAAGGTTTACTAATTGACTTGATATTAATGTACTCTATTCATAATATAAATAAACTGAATTATTCGAATTATAATCTGATTAAAACAATATATTGCATCTGTTTCTATTGTGTTTTATAAAATTTAATGTTAAATACTGAAAAATACAAGAGCTATATGTTAATTTTAAAATTTCAGGAATTCTCTAGAATTAACACATCGATCAATAACTCCCGAGTCTAACATTGAAAACAACATTTTTTTCGCAAAATTTTTTTTTATTCATCAACATAACACCTTTTGTTAATCACCTTTTAGGGTGATACAATCGTTCCAACGCTTTTCCAAATCGTTTTTTTCGCAAGAAATCTTTTTTGTTGCGAGTAAATAGCGATAAACAGCTTTCTGAATCATCGACTCGTTGCTGTTTTTGTTCCATCGAAAGCAATCGCGGCACCCACTTGGAAAAAACCTTTTTCACTTCACTTCAAAAAACCTTTTACCTGGTCCGATCGACTTAAAATTTTGACACGTTTCAAGCAAAGGTTAGTACTCTAGAAAGACCTGGTTACTGGTTTACTACGAGCGCCATCTCTGGGTTAGTCTCGGGAGTTATTGATCGATGTGTTATTTTTTTCTCGATTGTATTGAGAGAAAAGGTTATATATTTCCTAATAGAGTATATGTGAATAAAAATGTTTAGCTGTTTTTCCCTAACAAATGTGAAATTGAATTTTCCTAAAAGTGATAGTATGCCGGAAAAATTTTACATTTTATTGTGATTTTGAGGCGGATCGTCTAGTTCTGCTGCTTCAGAATGAAGTAACATATTCATTTTGAATTCCTTAAGGTGTCAGATAGTTAAGAAAGATTATGATCAAAATTTAAAAAAAAAGGATTAGCATAATCCTATAAAAGTTTTAAAAAAGTTGTGTAATTGAAAGTTTTGGAATTAAAAGAGTAATGTGTGAAAGTACTGGAACGTATTTTAATTATACATCATCTCTTTTTTTCTCGTACTTCTTGTTTGAAAAAATAAAATATATTTAATTTTCATGTGCGGGGGGATACGGATTACTCTTTTTCTTCCATTAATTAGAAAAATGAAACACAAACAGTTTAAATTCTTTTTTTGAAAAGTTCACATACTATAAGAAGTCTTAAAATTACGGAAGAATTTAGATCGGTTAAGGGAGAGAAAGGAATAAAATTAATTAGCGAATGTTAAATAATTAAGTAAAATACTATAAAAATACTTTTTTGGAAATTTTGCCAATTGTCCGCAAGTTTGTGAAAATTCTGGAATGAAATTAAAGCAAAATCTCTTTTTATCAGTTGTTCTTACTAGAATGAATACAGTATTTTACAATCTAGCAAATGTGCAGATATGAATACTTTTTTGCTGTATTTTGAAAATTAATATGCAATTTTTTTTCCATTACATTTAAAATGTAAGTGAAAATTATAAAAAAATATTTGATTTTCAGATCAATCGTCTAGCTCAGCTTCGTCCTCAGAATCAGGTAAATAACTCTTTTAGAGAAACTTTTAAACGTGGGAATATTTCAAACAACTTTTGTTATCAATTCAATGTTTATTTATTTTATATTAAAACCCAAGACGATTGTTTGAGGTATCGATTCATTTGTAAGAAAAAAATCTCGTATTTCCTCCTTTAAATAACATTAATTATTTACCACAGTTTGGGTTAACTCAAAATATTATAAATTACTGTAACTATTCTGAAGTGTATAAAACATCTCCAGAAGTGAGATTCGTATTTATTTGGAAATGGGGCGTGTGTTATGGTCTATTGAGTACAATATATGCTTAGTTATTGATCACGATTATTTTAAAAGAGGACATTGAAGAATATCGATATAAATCATTACATATCACGCCTTTCTTGGAAATTGACCACTCATCGTTAAAACGAAAATAATATATATGAAGGAAAATAAAATTTGGGCTCCAATGGAATTTTGAAAATACTTCTTTTAGTAAAATTTTCACTTTTGACCTCTAAGTTCAATGTTAATACGGTGATAATGCATGGAAAATGATAACCCTTAGACGATTCACATTATCCTTATCATTCCTGCGATATTCCGTCTAAGAGTATAATATCCTGCAGTTTCTTAAATTTTTAATTAACATTTAACATAATTAATCAAAATTTTATCATTATGTATAAAGTTATTAATGGGCCTATTTTCACATTTCGATGGTAGGAGAAAAAGGCTTTCTAACGCGATATTTAAAATTTTTTGCTGAATCACTAAAAATTGTAAGCACTAGGCTATCTATTTAGAAATATGTTTATGTTACAAACTTCGGACTTCGCGGGGAATTTCTAGAAAAAATACGGAAGAAAATAGAATACGTGTCATTTTTTTCTCGTTTTTATTAAGGGGAAAGATACAAAATCTTACTGATTATGTTTGAGTGCAGGTATAAATTAAAATTTATGCCACTTTTTGATAAGGTTAAATAATCTTAAATCGAATTTCTTTTTTGAAAAGGAAAAAATTCCTGAAACATTTTGCATTTTCTTTTCAATATTAGATGGATCGTCTAGTTCTGCCTCTACTTCAGAATCAGGTAATTTATTCATTTTGAATTAATTATAATGTAATATAGTAATTAAATGTGATATAATTTTGATCAAATAGCGTTTGATGGGTAATTCGTGAAAATACCCGACTCTATATGAAACATTTATGAGTTTTTTTTTCTTGTACTTCTTGTTCGGAAAAGTTCTGGATGTTCAAATTTCTATAAGCATGATGATATGAATGAAATTTTGTCGCCGTTATTTAGAAGGTACGAAAAGAAAACCAGATAATTTAGATTTTTTCTTTTTGAAATTTGCTAACTAACCAGAAAACTTAAAATTTCTTTCAAATTTTATATCAGTTAATAGGAAGATAAGAACAAAATTAAAAAGCAAGACCAATATTTAGAAGAAAAGAACAGCATTAAATATTTAAACAATGTGCCGGGAAAATATAAGAAAAATTAGTGAATTGTTGCAATTGAGTGATAATTTATGAAAATTCTGGATTGAAATTAAAATATTTGAATTTAGTTTTCTTTGTTGCTGTTAGGAAAAGTGTAGAATTTTGCAAAAATCACAAATATGCTGTTTTGAATAAATTTTTCATTCTTTATTTTGCAAATTACCCCTTTATATTTTTGGTTTTTATTTCATAATATCATATATCGACAAGGAAATTTTAACATTTAATTTGATTTTTAGGCCAATCGTCCAGTTCACCTTCGTCCTCAGAATAAGGAAAATTATTCACCATTACTTATAATCCCGGAAATATTTCTAACTATAAATAGTTTGAGTTAAATGTTTTTTATAACATTAAGACTTAAGAAGATTTGTTGAAATTTTTTTTTATTTTTGATATAATTTCGAATTTCCTCCTTTAAACTCATTAATTATTTTACATGGTTTTTGTTAATATAATCTGTTATAAATTATTGAAACTGAGTGGAAATCTGTAAAATAGTTTCCAAAAGTGATATTTCTATTTATTTTTATATATGGTGTTTCTCAATGTCTATCGTTTAAATTATAAGCTTAATGCCATTAATAACCATGATTGTCTTGTAAGAAGACATCGATGAATTTCAATGTAATCCTTTTTGAAATTAAAGTTGCTTTTGGAAATTAATCACACATCTTCGGAAAAACAAAACGTTACACATGAGGGTAGTCAAAATTTTAAACTTCAATTTTAACCATAATTTTAGCAGTTAAAGTTTTACTCATGACTTCTGAGTACACCAACAATACGACGTAAAATACATGCAAAACCATAAACCTTAATAGATTGATGTTATCCTAATCATTTATGCCACTTTCTGCCTAACAGTTTCATATTCAGAAAGTTGAAATATTAAATGCTAAAAATTATAAGAACTATGCAAAACATTTAGCTGGAAATTTGTAAAAAAAAAAACGAGTATAAACAGCTCGTTTTGAGGGAAATGATACCAAATATCATAGATTTCCTAATATATATATTTGGTATATTCCTAATATACCAAATATCATAGATTTCCTAATCAGGTATGAATAACAGATTCTGCCATTTTTTATAAGATTAATAAACTTTTGATTGAAGTTGTATTTTAAAAGCAATATAAGTCCCTGGAGCATTTTACTTTTTATTTTCAATTGTAGATGGATCGTCCAGTTCTGCCTCTTCTTCAGAATCAGGTAACTTATCCATTTAGAATTACTTAAGATGTCAGAAAAGTTAAAAAGATATTTATTAAATATTAAAGAAACATAAGATTTATATTAAATTTTTTTAAAAAAAAAATTATGTAGTTGAAACGCTTGAATTTGCTTTGTAATTTCTGAAAAGACTAGCATATTTGTAAAATAGTATTATTTTTTCTCGTATTTACAGTTCAAAAAAATACAGGATGCTTCAATTTCCATATGCGTCATGATACGAATTAAGTCTTGCTACCATTATTTACAAAAGTAGAAAAAATAAAGTGTTTAGATACTTTTTTAAAATTCCTTTACCGGCCTGAAAATATTTATAATTCTTCAAGATTTTAGATCAGTTAATAGAAGGACAGAAACAAAATTAAATAACAAATATAAAATATTTAAGCAAAATGCCATAAAATTATTTAAAAGAAATTTTAGTAATTGGCTGAACAATTAAATTCCATTGCAATGCAATTAAAATATATACCCTTTTCTTCCGCTGTTCTTGCTAGAAAAAATAAATTAGAATACAATTTTAGGAAAAGGGTACATATGAATATATTTTTCCTGCTACATTTTGTAAATAATCGTACAATTAATCAAAATGTTCATCATTATGAATAAAGTTATCAATGGTTATATTTTCCCGTTTGAATGGTATGTATATAAGGCCTGAATATACTACAAATATTAGTATCGTTTTTATAATCCATGTATACCTAATTTTCTCGAAATATTAAACAATTATTAAAATGAAAAATTTCTTCGCGAGTTTAATTATTTTTGCCCAATCTTTTAAAATTATTTACATAAAAGAGAAAAAAATTTAAAGTTTCTTGAACTTTTAGTAATTGTTTTGATATTAGTATCCTGTAAGGATAATATAAATTGACAATCATTTGAAATGTATTCTGATTAAAATTCTGATCAAATAATAAGAGCTTTATGCACTGTTCCATCAAAACAGAAATTTAATTAAGTTAAATTTTTTAAAGTTCGTTGCAAATTAGTGATAAATACGGTTTTTATTTAGAATATGTTTTATTTTTTCTCGCTTGTATTGTTTGAATATATGCTGAGTACCTCGTGCTTCATATTAGTGCAGATGTAAATAAAGAGATTTTGTCATTTTTGTTGAAAACTATCTAATATTAATTTATATTTTTAATTTTAAATGGGATAAGGGAGTAACTGAAACACTTCATATATTATCTTTTCAATTTTAGATGGATCGTCTAGCTCTGCCTCTTCCTCAGAATCAGGTAATAGTTTTATTGAGAAATATTTAAACTGCTAGGAAAGTTCCTAAAATTATATTCAAATATTAAAAAATGTAAGCATTTTCTTACAAATTAAAAAAGAAATCAGCCTGTTTTAGTAATTTTTTTAAACATCAATATGCGTTCAAAAGTAACTGTATTTTTTTATCGATTTCATAGAGGGAAAAATAGACGATATTACTATTTTTATTTACATTCTAATGCAAATTAAGTTTAGCAACTTTAATTTTGAAAAAAAAAAAAGGAAATGGTTTTTTTTATTCATTTACCGATACGAATTTTTTTTAAAAATTTCTTTAAAGTTTTGTAGCAGTACCATGTAAGATAGGATCAAAATTAAATAATAAGTATTAAATACTTAAGATTAATGCTATAAAAACTTAATATTTAAGTGAAAAGGTTTGGATTTGGCTGGTAATTTATGAAAATTATTAATACAATTGAAATATTTATCTTTTTTTTTCATTGTTCCTATAAGAAAAAATTCAGGATTTTTATAATTTTCATAAGCTAGCAGATATGAATTATTTTTTCCTGATATTTTGTTAACTATCACGCAAAATGATTTTTTATTATAAAATTCACATCTAGGCTTGGAAGTTATAACATTTTCTTGTGGTTTTCAGATCAATCGTCTAGTTCAGCTTCGTCCTCAGAATCAGGTAAATTATTCATTTAGCAAAACTTTTATCTCGGAAATACTTCAATCTACATTTGGTTTCCATTAAAGGTTTATTCTTTGTTATATTATAACCGAAAACGATTGGTTGAGAATATATTCATTAAAAATTCCTCCCAATTCTCACTGTTTAAAAAGCTGAATTATTTTACTCGGGTTTTTATTTGAGGAAAATATAATGTTATATTGAAACTATGCGGATATCCATAGTTTCAGGATTTATTATTGAAGTACAGTTTTAATTAATTATGTTTTCTTACTCGGAAACTTTTCAATTTAAATTAGGTAATTTTTTTAACTTATATTTGTTAAATATGATGACTGATCGACATAAAAACGAATATAATGTTGTTGTTTTTTCTTTTATTTTACGTAAAATCAAAGTAAATCTTATGAAGAGAGGTTACATTATTAATTTTGTTTTTGGTAACATTATTGAAAGTGATTCGTCTCTATTTTAGTATATAGAAATTTTTCAATGTCTAGCTTTTAAAGTATTTACTTAAAGATGTTGTTATTTATTATTATAGTCATGCAAAAGGCCTTCTAAAAGTTTCGACATAAATCGTTGAAATTCAAACAGCTTTGGAAAATTAACCATACATCGCCAAAAGAAAAAGAATTTATATTAGTGTGGGATAAATTATGCAGTACAAATTTAAAAATAACTGAAATTTGCAGTTCATGAGGTATAAAAACACCAACAATACTTCGTGAAATACGCGCAGGGTGATACATTTTAGTCGGTTTATATTATTATTTTCGAATGTAATATGTACTTTTTTTTCTCGCAGTTCTTATAAGGAAAAAAAATACTATATTTCAAGTGATAAGGATATTGTTATTAGCGTATGCAGATATGAATAAACCTTTCTTTCTATATTTTGCAAATTATTACGTGAATTACCTTGTTTTTATTCTTAAGTGGCACATCATGAAAATGCTATTATATTCTTTTTATTTTGTATGCAATCGTTCAGCTCAGCTTTTTTTTTTTTTTTATGCAAAGTTCTTATATCGCCGTGAAAATGTTTAAGATTTCATTCAAATTCAGATTCGTTAATGAGAAGAAAGAAATAAAATTCAAAAGTAAACATTAAATACTTAAGCAAATTACAAAAAAAATATTGAAATAGAAATTTGGGCATTAGGCTGGTAATTTGTGAAAATTCTGGAATGAAATTAAAATAAAACCACTTTTTTTCAGATGTTCTTCCTAGAATAAATACAGAATTTTATAATTTAGCGAACGAGTAAAAATGAATACATTTTTCTTATTATACTTCGTAATTTATCATGCAAATTGTTTTATATTTTATTTTAAAATGCCACCAATACAAAAAAAATTTAACATTATATTTGATTTTCAGATGACTCGTCGAGCTTAGCATCGTCCTCAGAATCAGGTACATTATTATTATAGAAAAACTTTTAATGGCGGAAATATTTCAAATTACTTTTGTTTTCACAAAAGTAGTTTGAATTATTTCCGTGTTAAATGCTCATTGATCTTATATTAAAACCTAAGATGACTGCTAAAGTTGTCATTTCATTTTCAGAAAAGTCTTATATTTCATCCATTAATTAACTTTAATTATTTTATACATTTTTGTTAAAACAAACTATTAGAAATTATTGAAGCTATGTGAAAATCTATAAGATAGTTTTTAGAAGAAATATTTTATAAATGAAAATTTCAATGTCATTTGGGTAAATTATTTGCCTAATGATGTTCATGTTTACGATGGTCATAAAAAAAGAAAGAGGACATCGAAGAGTTTTGTATATTGCAGTATTCTTAAAATTTTAATTAACATTTAAAACAATTAATCAAAATTTTTATCATTTTGAATAAAGTTATCAATGATCATATTTTCAATTTTGGAAAGTAAGTGTAACAGACCCGAATATACTAAAAATACCGATTCTTATTTATTCTCAGTATAGAATGACGATTTTCTCGAAATAGTAAAAAATAGGAAAATCAAATACTTCCTCTTAAGTAAAAATACTTCACCTTTCATATTGTATTCATTTGCATGATAAGAATAATTTTTGAAGTTTTTTGAATGCATAGTAATTTATTTGTACACTGTATTGAATTTATATAGTACTGATAATATAAATTTTCTGAATTTTTCAAACTATCCTCTGATTAAAACTATTCCTTATAAATACGTACTATTGTGTCATTTAAAATTAAATAGTAAATACTACTCATTGTATTTCCTATGCTTTATAATTAGAAATATGTTTACGTTGAAATCTGTAGAGTTCGCTGGAAATTTGTAATAAATGCGAAAAAAAAAAAGAATGTGTGCATCATATTTCTTGGTTGTAATGAGGGAAAAAATACTAAATTTTATAGATTTTCTAATGATGCTGATATGCATATAAGATCCCTGGTTTTTTTGTATCAAATTAACAAATCTAAAATTTGATTCATTTTTTTTAAGTTGATCTAAGTATTTATTACATTTTACATTTTTTTTTTCAATTTTAGATGGTTCGTCTAGTTCTGCCTCTTCTTCAGAATCAGGTAACCCATTCAATTTGAAATACTTAAGATTTCAGGAAGCTTAAAAATTATATGATATTTTTTTTTTAAAAAAAGCCTAATCATTATTCTGCGTATTTGAACATTTGAATGCGTATTTGAAACATTTTTGTATTTGATTGGTAATGTGTGAAAATACCAGTACATATTTAAAATGCGTATCATATTTTTATTCTCAAGCTTGGTGATCAGAAAAATACAGAATGTTTCAATTTCCATGTGCGTAGATATATGAATTAATTTTTCTACTATTATTTAGAGGAAAAACTTTTAAAAAAAATTTTTAGATTTTTTTTTTTTTTTTTTTTGAAATTCGCATATTTTTCTCAATAGTTTTAAAATTTCCATTTAATTTAGTTAGGTTGATAGAAAGACTGGGATAAAGTTATTTACCAAATATGAAATTCTTAAAGAAAATATTGTAAAGATATAAAAATACTTGAATGGAAATTTCGAGAATCGTCTGGTATTTTGTGAAAATTCTGGATCACAATATATGTATCTTTTTTTCCTAGTCCTTCATAGGAAAAATACAGTATTCTACAAGTTTCACAAATATACAGATATCAATAAATGTTTCCTGCTATATTTCTTAAGGAATCGTACAAATTGTTTTAGTTTCCTATTTTAAAATGTCACATCTCAAATAGAAAATTTTAACACTTTATTCGATTTTCAGATCAATCGTCTAGTTCAGCTTCGTCCTCAGAATCAGGTAAATTGTTCATTAAGAAAAACTTATAATCTCAGTAACACTTGAAGCCTATTTGATTTCGGTTAATTTCTTAATTATATTAAATCCCAAAACGATCTCATTTAAAATGCTGTCTCTGGCTTTAAGCAAAAACGCCAGAGCTGACCAGTAAGGGTCATTAGTGTTGTGTGATATGTTTTCTCCCTTTCCATCAAAACATCTCTAAGGCGCTCATTAGGATTTATGTTTCTAGAACTCTAGTTCATTACAGAAAAGTCAGAGATTGTACACCCAACTGTCAGTAGATAACCGGAACCTGTAAGAGATACAATTCTCTTGCTGTATTACTCCATTTCCATGTGAATGCGAGTATAAAAAAAATTTACGAAGGCGATTGCCACGCAGCTCTACGTATCGAATCGCATTGAGGGGGTTGGTACAAGTACCAAAGATACCAAAACCTACCAAGAGAAAATACCCCAGACCATGACTGAGCCGGCTTGATCTTACACAGTTCCGATCTGGCAAGCATGATCCATGGATTCATCAGCCTGATGCCATATTATCATCCTCCCATCGACGTGTAGTAGACGGAATCGAAACTCATAAGTCCATGCCACTCGTTTCTAGTCCTTTAATGTCAACTCTGTGTTTTCTTGCCCAGACAAAACATGCAGCCAACGGCGTGCATAGAGCAACCATACTCATACGTTTACGGCTCGCGAAGCCCATACTGCGAAGCGAGAGTTGCAAGGTCCGTATACTGACTGTTCTACTGACGCTTTGATTCCGCTAAGCGGTAATTTGAGCTAATGTTAAGCTTAGCTGGCTACGTACAATACGTCTCAATAATCTCACACCACACTCGTTGAGGGCTATTTGTCCTTTGGAGTTTTCCCTATCACTAGAAATTTTACCATCATCCCCATATTCTCAATGTACTCTTGACAGTGTGGACATTGGAATTCCTATTTCTCTAACGATTTCAGAGAGTGGATGGCCCTTCGCGCACTTACTATTTCCCCTCAACGGAAGGCCTCTAAATTAGAAGTTTGGACAAACTAGCCGTTGAAATGATTGATTAACAACAACCATGGTAATAGTTATATGCGCAGTTACAACAGTGCCTAATTTGAGCGTCGCTATACAATTTGCATAGCATTGTCCATAATTCAGCATCACTTCAGCGTAGATCCTTGTTCTCAAGTAGTGTTTGTGGCTTCTTATGCATATAATGATTTTAAAATAGCTGTCTACCAGCATGGTCGTAGTAAAAAAAGTTCCATTTGGTCGAGTTGTTGTAAAGCGGTGAGAGTGGTTGTAATAGAAATTAAAAAGTCAGTTCAGACTTTTTTTTTAGCTGCAAAACTTTCATTTAAACATTAATGCAGCACGATACACAACATTTACAATAATACAACGCATCTAACTGAATTATCAGACAATGATCTTTTCTTACGCCATTGTTCTCCTGTTCCTCGCTTTCTCCTTCACTCAACTCGCCTAGCGCTGAGTTCTTCCTGCTTCGCTCGTCAAGTGGAGTTGTTCTTCAACTCCGAGTCAAGTTGAGTTGTTATTTTTCATAAATCGTTACTGTCCTGTTCCAATATCTGCATGAGTGCTCAAGTTCCAAAGATTTTTAAGAACAATTCTTGAAATATTATTGAATATTTTTCTAATATCCGTTCCTATATTATTCTATTGGCACAGAGGCTCTAAGATATTTCCGCTTTTTGTTTGAGCATTATTATTTAAAATATCATCAGTCTTTGGAATCTATATAATTTATTTAAATGCATCGTGTTACCTTCTTGATTTGTATTTGTTCAATATATAATACCGGTAAGAAGTACAAAGTGAAGATACATTTAGGACGTGACAACGAGAGAAGTTACAATATCTAAATCAATCTTCCATTTAAAATTTAACTTTCACATTATCTTAGCTTCTTCAGAACCAATATCTGTCGTTCACAAGCATTTAAAATCACCGATACTATCATATAGAGAACTTACTCATTGACACCAGAGATTACATTTGTGAGAACATATCATGTTTAGACTATCGGTTGTATATATTAATGATTACGACTAAATTTTTGAAAACTAGAATATCACTATTTATCCGGTATTTTTTTCGGATTACAACTTTGCTTTTGATATTCAATTCTTAAGAACATTTAAAATATTTACCTGTAAATATTTATAGTGTAATACCTAGGCCTTATTTTTTTCCGTTCAAAAGATATTTCAGTTAATATCTGAGTTCTCGATATCCTGTACAGACTTTATGCTTAAAATCAAGATAAATTGAATAATAACCGCCTTTTTTTTAATACATAAAATTAAAATTCTAATCAAAATTTAAATATTATCGAAGAAATATATTTTTCTTCGTCTACCAAAAACTGAAATCTACCAAAACTAAAATGATCCAACAGAAATGAATAATATATAAAAAAAAATATCTCGCTCTTTTTATGATAATGAAGTAAAATCGTGAGATATATTATTTTCTTGAAGCTTTTAATTTGAGCTTCATTATTTAATATTAGGTAAAGCAAGACTTAGTAACTTATTGTATTTGAGGCTCATAACTTTTAAATTTTTTCAATAATCAATTGCATTTTATATTGTCTGTGTCTTAATTATTAAGATGAAGCAACAACACCTTCAGCTAGTGCTGCAGATAGTCCAACAAATCCATCGGTTGAAACCACAACTGCAGGAAATTCAGGAGCTTCAGCTGATGCCACAACACCAAGTAAGCTTTTAAATATCATTCTAATTGCATATTAAAACCTATTAAATCTTTGTTATAGTCTTCATTATTATACTGACTACACTACTTGGTATTCCAAATATTTGTATTTGATTCAACGATCATCATCTTTAAAACCGTGTAAATTCTAGTACCTAACAGAACTACTGAAAACTGTTTATATTTAAATCTCCAAGTATATACATTAAATTGTAAATACAGTATTCATTAATCCATAAGTATGCAGTCTATATTCTTATAAAGATCTGGAAAAGATTTCTAATTTGAGTACAATTATCTACATGCCTTTACATTCTAATATGAAAAATAACTAAAATCCTTCATTTCGGAAATAATTTAAATCCAGAATTCTACATTTTGATAACCTACAAAACAATAGATTTTTTAGATAGATAATTTTGAGACAATACCATATTTTCAATATAACATACGGTATTGATAGCTTTAAGCATACGAATGCTCTTTGGTGTCGTATGACATTAATTATTAGACAAATCAGAAACGTTTTATATATTTAAAATTTGAATAAATCTTACATAAAATCAGGATGTACTTTTTAAAATTCAAAATGTAACAGGAAAATATGTTATATTTCTTATGTATTAATTTACATAAAATTTGTTTTTTTAGTAATGGGGTTTCGTAAAAGCTTCATTACACATTAAAATTCGATGATCATTTTAAACAACAGAAAATATAAAGAAAGCAAGCTAATTTATGAAACAAAGATTACAGTTAATGAAATAAAAAAAAATTTACATCAAAATAATAGTTATAGAGTAGAAGCAAGACTGGGTAGTAATTTAGGGATATTTTCGTATAATTGCATTATGTTATATGATCATTATGTTACAAGGATATTTTACATGGATAATTAAGTATAATTTCATTATGTTACATGTATTAAACTGCGTGTGCAGTTTAAGACACATACAGACAAATTTCTCTTTTAAATTATATTACTTATTATATTTTAAGAAGCCAAATATTATTTTGAAGTGTTATAATTCATTGATATTAGTACTTCACTCATATATTTTCATTAATTTATTTGCGTATTTTGTTAAGTTATTCACATACATTACGCTACAATGAAAAAGCAACACCAAGAAGGAGTGTCCAGAAAGTGACGAAACTCGACAAACAGAGAGAGACAGCCACGAACAATAAGAGAAATTTATTTCGAAATAATATGCATAATGCAGAGTGAGAACAGCGTCCACCCACTCAATTATATCACCACCATGGACAGAAATACACGAAGTAATTCGTCTAAGTATAGAGTCAATAAGGGTACGGATTGTTTCTTGAGGAATTGATATCCATTTTCTGTGAACCAATTGCCACAGTTAATCTTTTGAACACAACAATGGAAGGGTATGCAAAGGCTCTCCAATCACATCTCAACTGTGTTCAATTGGTGAAAGATCAGGAGAGAACGGTAGCCAGGGAAGCATCTGTACACATGGCCGAGCATGTTGGCTGATGGGAGCAGTGTGAGGTCGGGTTTTATCCTGCTGACAAAGGGTATTCAACCTTTCTTGAAAGTAGGGGAGTGTCTTTGGCGACATCAGATCATTTACGTATCATTGGGGTGTCACAGTACCCTAAACAAGAACTAAAGGTGACCGGGAATCGTACGCAATTGAGCCCAAAACCATGATGCAGCGTTATCGTGCGGGTGGGGCGTTCTACAATTGCTGCTGTTTTGGATATGATTCCTCGTCTACACCACACTTGTGCGTGGCGACTATCATTGAAGAAACAAAATCATGACTCAACTGTGAATAAGACCTCATTGAAAGCAGGCAAATAGCAACCAACCGGTAGAAAATGGGTCTGGTCGATATTAGAATATCCAGGGTGTCTTAAACAGGCTGTATAATGGCTTCTGTGTCCACCACAGCTTGCAGGCGGATATATCGATCCACGCGTGCTGATGTCAGTTTGGCTGCAACGACATCCCATCTTCGGGAAAGCCAGTGCACTGAGGACACGTCCAGAAGTGAGTCAGCTGATATTTGTGTATGGACCAATCTTCCCGTCTAAGTTCAGGCATGACCCTCGTAAAATCGTCTGTCTGCTACAACCATCTTCGTTAACGATGACCTGGTATTTTCTGCTGTTACACGCCTTTTCTGAGATAAAAACTAATTTTCTACGATGGTTTCCCCAGCATAAATAACGGCAGGAAAATTGAACATTTTGTAGGTTCCTTTACTTATATCTCCTTCTACATGATCGGGAGAGCTCCGCATTTCACATCATTCACATAAATCGGTTCCGTCCATCTACCATAATTTACTAGCTATTTCTTAATGTTGTATTTTCAGTGTCCCGTAGTGTATTTTCATGTATTTTTTTCACACATTCTATTAATTCATTCATTATATTTATTATGTTTTATTTATTTTGTTAATTTATTAATGACAATCTACACACTTACTCTCCCACCTATACATATATACATACTACACACACACACATATATATATATATATATATTCATGCAGTTAATTAAATCATTATTACAATTGGATTAATTTATTCATATTTTTATCATAATTCATTGTAATATTTCATTAATACTTGCTTATACTTTCATTTTGATTCATTTATATTTAAAATGATTCAAAGGCAATTTTAACCATTTATTATACAATTCACAATACTTTTTTATATTATAAATATCCCTTATTTTATAAATATATAATTATTTGTATTAATTTAATAGTAACCAACAAATTAATTGAACGCTAAGTAAAGAAAAATGAAATCAATAAAATAAAAGAAGGCTAATGAGATAATCGACATTGAATTTTTTGACGCGTTTTAATTTCTTATTTATTTATTTATTTTATCTAATTACAGGAAGAAATTAAAATGTTTAAGTATTTTAGATATTAATTCTAAGAGATGTGTTTTCGATCTCCGATGATCGAGCTGCTAAACAACCGTACAAATAGTAGGCTGTATGGATGCGCAGTGGGCGACAGCGCATCTCTGTAATGATAACCTCTGCTAATACCGATGCTATTTCATGATTTAAAGATGAGCTGTGCGCAAGCATAGATAGTTTAGATTATACAATTGATATTTTATCCAATTGAAAGTTTCATGCTATTATTCGCTTTCTTCGAGCAGAAGGAAGAAATTGTTATTTAGCGCAAACTGAGCCGAATATACATAAACACTTAATAAATGAGTGGTGTGCGTAAATAGTGTAGACAGTTTAAAGACGGGTGCACCAATGTTCTGGATGAAGTGATACAAGAATGCCATTCTGTTCAAACATACCTTCAACAACTTTAAGGTTATGGCACCGGAGTTTAGGGACTAAAAAGGTGTCTAGCATGTTGAGTTTATGGAACTGGGAACTACGATAAATGTAGCTGTCTATCGTTTTATTCAATAACGACTTCGAAGAGTCATTTAAAAGAAAGTGGAATGGATCTTCGATATCAAGTACAAGTTCATCTCATATCACTAGAGGTATCTTTCCTCAAAAAGGGGGTCGGAAAGCTCGTTCATCGATATGACAAATGCTTGAATCTTCACTCATTTCTTCTTTACATAAAAAAAACTTTTGTTACAACTGCATATTTAATTTTCATATTTTTCTAAACTATGTTATAATCATTTAAAACATGATGCTTACTTATTTCTAATTAAAACAATTAACATCCTTATTAAAATTTCTGCTTACCCCCCCTTTTATTGAAAAAGCAATTTTTCTTCCATAATACTATAATTATTCTTTTTTGCATTTTATGATTAATTAATTCAAACAATAAGCTTTAAAATGCTACAAAATAAATATGTACATCAAAACTCAAAAATAAAAAAAAAAAAATTAACGTATTCATAAATAAACATTTTAAAGCATTAATAACTGTCATAATTTGTATCAGTAATGCATCATTGAAAATGGAAGTGATAATAGGATATACATTTATTGTATTCTATTTTATTAGTTAGAGTGAAATACTTTCCTTTAAAAACTTTTCAGTTTTTACAAAATTAATAACATTTCCTTTCTGATAATTTTCAAAATATTTTACAACTTGAAGAGAAGAACATTGTCCACAAAAAGGAAAAGTGTAAATACGAGAAACGTTCAATTATGTCCTTAGAAATTCCAAGAGATAGTGCTTATAGGATCAAAAACGAATTGTTTCTAACAAAAATCATGACTTACTAGAAAGCTGTAAAAGTCTCAGTTAATTGTATTTGTGATCATGACACATTTCGCTTCTCCAAAATTCTTCCTTGTAACTTTTCCGGTCCATGAGACCATTTTCGTCTTTCTTTTAGAAAAGATTCACCGAAAATAACTCGATATTTAGATTTTCGCTACATTCCCGGGATATATATTGATGAACCCAAGTCTCACCTATGGTGACAATTCGACGCAAAATGACGTGGATGACTCGACGCGGCAGCAATCAAATTTTTACTTGCCAGCAAACACACTAATTTATACAAAATAACTTATAAATCAATGTCAGATTTGTTTCAGATTCGTTTAACAGATGTCAGCATCCAGTGGTAATAGCAAATTACGGGAAGAATGTCCTCCATTTTCAAATATTAGTACTTTTTGAATAAATTTCGTAATATATATTTTATAATTTTTTATAATGAATACATGCACACATTTTATTTCATCAGTATTTTTATTTTTTTTCTTATTGAAATTAGTATATAACATTTAAATCTACACATTTTTTTGTTTTTATCATTGTTTCTAATTGCTTCTATCCAGTAAATAATGTTAATAAGTTATTCAACTCTCTCTTACAGGGACAATATTGACTTTATTTATAGTTATTTTATGTTATATATATGGTTTTGAAACGAATAATTGATAGAAAAATATTCCGAATTTTGCAAGGCATTTTTTCTCTAGAGAACTCACTATGAGTGTTTCACTTATAAAGTTTATAAATAATTTATTAAAATAATCAAGAACTTATGGGTAATTTTATTCGTTTTAAAATCAAAATATAATTTGCAATATTCTTGCGTTTCAAAAAATTTGGAATCAAAAGAAACATTCTGATTAAAAAAATACATGTATTTTTAAAACCTTATAGTTAAAAATAGATGTTGTTAAAAAGCACTTAGTTGATATAAAAATCAGATAATTCAAAAAAATAATCAAATTTCCAGAATTATTTTTTTGTGCTGATGATAAGTAAAAATTAATACTAATTTTATTCAAATAAAAATATTTCCCCCCCCCCGAACTTGTGTATTGTATTATTTCTGTTCCCATAACTATTCTTATAAAACAACCATCGCTTGTTTTTTACAGAAATCAGTTTCGCGTAATGAAAAAATTTATCACAAAAACAATAAAAATGTCTTACGGTATGTAGATATGATTTATTTATCATTGAAATGTATTGTTTCACAATGTTATTTAATGTTTATACTTGCATTGCAGATCTCAGACATTTTCAAAATTATTCAAATTTTAATTATCTTTATGATATAATATGCAGTATTGGATATTTTAAATCATTTTATATCAATTCATTTTTTAATTTATTTTCTTTTAGGTAGCTAAAGGATTTAAGGTAATAAACATTTTACTCTTAACCTCCTTAAATTATAAGCATTTAATCCCTACAATATTTGTAACTTTTATTTATATACGTTGTATAACGTATTTGGAGTTCATGAGCCACACGGCTCTTTAACTCCATACCTTAGTGTCTTTTGAAGCTGAATGTCGGAATTGCGAATTTATCTTAAAGTTTTTTTTAAATAGTTGTAATTTGAAAAGGATAATTAAATTAGTAAATTTAAAAGTGTAATAAGAATTTTTAAAGTTTTAATTTATAGGTCAGAATATTTAAGATTTTTGTAATAAGAGAACTTTCTAGCTACGAGAAAGAATAGCAGTATCTATGAGGCTTAATCTTAGCGATCAGCCAAAGGGAAAGCAACCTTACGTGTCAGTTTTTCTATTGGAATCGGTGCTTAATTTTTTTTTTTTTTTTTTTTTTTTTTTTTTTTGAGAGATGCAATGACGAGAACTCTTTTTCGGATTGGATAATAGATAAGATGCTATTGGTGGAGAAGGATTTATTTGTGTCGTTAATTAACGTTACAATTTTCGAGAAGGACTTTAATGTTAGAATTTTCAAGAAAGAATAGATATCAGATATTTATAAAAATACTTTTAAGTCTATTAGCTTTTGGGTGAGGGTGTTAATCTAAAATATTTTGGAGGGAATTATCGTTGATGTTTCTGGGATTATTAAAGAATTTAAAAAACTACTTTTCGCATGATGGTTCTGATAGTTGGATATTGAGTTGCATCAGGGGTTTCATGAAACATCTAGCTATAACAATTTGTCTAAATTATAATATTATTCTGTGATTTTTCGAGTATGTTTATGTGCTTTTAGCAGCTAAACACCAAGCAGGATAAATGTAAGTTAAGAATGGTCTAAGAACAAAAGTATTGATAAATAATTTTTATTTCGAAAGTGGAAACTACGGGAAATAACTCAGTTTTAAAATGAAGCTCACGCTCACAATAATAAAAAACACGTGAATGTTTTATTTCTTATATTCAATTATAAAATCTTAAGTATACGAAAATCATAGAGAAAATTTAAAAAAAAAATCATTTCTGATTTTTTAAATGTTGCTCAATGGAGGTCAACATTGCCCTAGAACTCAGCGATTTAAATAAAAATAATCTTAAGCAATAGATACATTTTTTGTGTATTTATATCTGTAAGGATTTTTTACGTTATTTCTGTGTATCTTGTATTTAGATATCACATCAAAAAAGAAGCTTCCCGACTCATTAAAATGTGTAGTCACCAAGAATTTCTCGTAATAAACGGTAGATAGTTTGAGCTGGAAATATCACTAAATTCCTATAAGTCGAATGTAGTAGAAGCCGATAAACTTCAAAAACCTCAGAAAACAGAACGTAAGAATACAAAAACAATAGAATCTCAAACCCTATCACTGTCCCGTAAGAAAGCTAACTGTAAATATTTCGCTAATAAATAGAATAATTATTGAATAAGTGAAGACAAAACTACTTGTAATATTTTACCCACGCAAAAGGGATAGCAGGAAACAACCTTTCGAAAAGAAAACCACCTCACCGTGAATACCTCGATAATAACTGCAGTTCTAAACTCTGACTTCAGAGCAGATAGGTAAAAGTGAGAACATATTTGTGGTCGTGCTCTGTCCACAACATGGGGGATATATATATAGTTATATAATTACTAATGTTAAGTAGACCTAAACTTTAAGATATATACATATTTGTATATATACATAAAAAACAAAATATATATTCGTAATAAATTACAAATATGTTTAAAAGTTCAAAATTAAAATTAAGGAAATTAAAACTATGAAATTATAAGTACTGCAAAAACACAAACACATAATAAAATAACATCAAAAGTACCAAATATTTAAGTTGATCCTAGATATCCGTAATTACCAAAAATTTAACCATAAAATGTAAAAAAAAGTCATTGAAATGCTAAAATTATAATGATACATTATAACCAAGTACACATTTTAAACATAAATTAATTAAACAAAAATATAAACCAGTAAATTAAAAAATTACTACCGATTTCAAAAAGGTATAATCGCCTAAACAATGAAACAAAGAATATCTATAGATAAAATAATTAGGAAATTAAATAATTAGGAAATTAGGATTGTAAGTTACCTCAGGTTTGGGAATGAGAAAATATGTTTATTCTAGTACTTCGAAACGAACTCGACTTTATGTTTATAAGTTCATATTTTTACTAAAATTCTGTGATATTTTTGTAAATACACATCTACTTTATTTGGCTTTATTATTATACAATTTGATTACTATACATTATGATTATTTATCCATTTGTGTTAAAATTAGTGTGTCTTAGAATTTAATTTAAAATTTCAATTTAAAATAAATTTGTATTTGAAATAAATAAGAGAAATATTAATCTTCAAATTGTATTGATATATGCGTATAAAAACCCTTTTAATTGAGCTTTTTCACTGCATTTAATTCATGCTTTTTACAGATTTATCTAAATAAATGTTTTTTTTCAGCTCGTGCATATATTCCAGATCACCACTTTTGGACATTTGAATGATATTTTTGAAACAAATGCTAAAGAAATAAATCTGTGTAGCTTGAAAATAAATACATTGCAACAACTGGCGATTATTTTTTTCTTTTATTTAAGTTTTTTGGAGACATAATTTTTATTACATATAAGATATTTTCGTATATGCTTGAAAAAAACATTATTTCAGAATAAAGTGAACAGCATGCAATTTGATAAATTGAGATAGAGTAATTTTGTCATTATTGTTATTAGAAATATTGTTACGCATGTTGTTAGGGATACATCATTTGTACTACAAAATAATTGTACGAGTATAAAAGTAATGGCTGAGATATGTAGCTATAACAAAAAAATTCCAATGTTTATTAACGAAGAAGTATCGTAAGACTTTAATTATTATTCTAAAAAATAATCTGGATACTTAAATCAAAATTAACTTTTATATTAAATACTCCGTATAATGTACATAATGTTGTAAATTTCAGATATTAATTCTGAATTACTTTCCTTTAAGGAGGATTGGATGGATGTAACTCATAGTATCATAAGTTTTGATTATTATCTCGAGACATCTTAACGTTTTATTATTAATAGAAATTAACCGAGATAAAATTTCAATTTTTGTCTATTATTCTAAAATCTTCTCAGCAAAAGAACAATCCAGAGTGATACGATTCAACCAGCGTTTATTGACCTGTCCAAGGTCGTCATAGTTATAAACTCAGGAAAATATCTTATAATGCGTTTTACTTCGAATACAGTTTTCATTTAACTTAATAAAATCGATCTATAATGTACAGCATTATGTAGAAAAAGAATAATTAATTTACAGAATAAAATTTCTCTTATTTGATATCTCATTTATTTCTCAGTAATAACTTAAAATTAATGATATCTGTTCTGATATATATATGTGTAATGATTTAACTTAATTCCTATTAGTTTCTCACAATAATAATTTAATTTTCTAATTTTTCCCATTCTCTCATTTAAAAGAAAAGCGTTCATTCTTATTTCCTGATACGATTTCTTTTTAACTTTAATTTATGCAATCAAGCGCTCTTAAAATCTGCAAAGTCAGCTTTTCCCCAAGCTCCAGACTTGTAGGGATGATCCCTACCAGAATTTAGGACTGCACTTAGATCCCCTCGAAATCCCTCTATTCCCTCCACGTGTTCAATGACGCATATATTAAAATTTCCTTTTTTATATAAACAAAAACACAGTGAAAAACACTCTCTCTTGCTCCCTGTTGCTTTTACAATCATGATCTCATAATCTGTATCTAATCGCAGAGTTGTGTAATTCCCGCCGTATAGAAATAGTTTCTCTCTCTCCACTATAATAAAATAATTCTATTAAAATGAAATTGGCTTCACTGTATTTTAAGAATTAATTAAATAATATTAATAAAAAGAAAGCCATTACACATACACACACTCAAATCAAGTTAACAAATAACAAATTACGTTGTAACTGTAACTATTACCTTTAAACTACGAGAAATCTACTGGCGTGTTAAATATCTAGAGCCGTATGCGTATAAAAGCTGATGCAACTTTTTACGTGTTCTTCCATCTACCTCTCGTTTTCCTTTGCTTCGTCTGTAAAAGGCCACTGCTCTGCACATTTTTGGGAAATCTCGACACCAATTAAAATGTGCTATCTGTATTAGGAAGATGCCCTAAACTTACTAATGAAATACGTTGTAATGAAATAACTAAGTCCTTCTACACCGGTTGCGTCAACATGACCATCAGAACAGAATCAAAATAAAATTGAAGTATATGTGATGCAGTTTTCTACACACCCACCCACACATACATGTATACATACATACATACGTATATATATATATATATATATATATATATATTACCCAATATACATAGTTCTTTCAAATGTAATTTTTAAACAGTACCACAACGTATTAGTTAAAACAATTTTACATCAAATAATGTATAAGTACATTTAAGGTAGTTGTCGTTGTGTTTATTTATTTTATTCGAAAAAATTAAAGGCAAAATATTTCGGATCGTATTTGTTTTAAATTTTGATATTTTGTCATTAAGTTCTTGATTTGCTTTCTTTTTTGCTATCTCTTCATCAAATAAAACACGGAAGTAGCTTTTAATAGAATTGAGGAGTTAACATAAGGTTTTAATTATTTAACAGATGAATGTTAAAATTTTATTTACCATTTAAATAATGAAGATATAAATTTAATTTTTATTTATTAATGTCAAGTCTTCTCTTCATAACCGCCATCTAGACATATGCATTTCTCACAGCTTTCAATGGCTACCAGTATGAAACTTAGCAGGTTTTGAGCACTAACTTCTCCATATTACGAGTTATTTTAAATCTAAGGCTTCGCGAGATCAAACCAAACAATAATATTAGCTGTAATTTACAGTATTATGTACATAAAGACAAATTAATATGCAAAGCAACATTTATCACACGATATGAGGGTTATTTCTAAGTAATAATCAAAACTTTGCGTTATGACGACAAACTATTATTTGCCTCGAATATTATCTTGAATGCCAAATTTGAACATAAGTTCAAGCACAAATAAAGTATTAAAGCACAGATAAAGTATTAAATAATTAAAATAATCAATTATCTTCCAAAATATTATTTTATAGATCTTCTAACAAGAGGAGCGTTGTCAAACTGTTTAATGTCTCTATCCGCGAGCACTAAGAATTTCTACAATCTAACAAGGAATATTATTATCGTAGTTCTTCATGTATTCGGTACTTCCGACAGTGTTAAGTCCTAATCTCACTAAATTTACTATACACGTCCGGAGACTTCCGCACACATTACACTAACCTCCATCATTTTATTATAACCTTATTATTCTTTTCAATTCCTTGTCGCTTATATACGACTTGATTACATCTATTCAATCCCATTCTAAAATTTATTTAATTTGCATCACGTTTCATTTTATTGGGAAGTTGCTGAGAACTTAAATACAAAATCAGGAGGAATTCCTATAAGTTAGTCAGAGGGAAGTATTGCGAATATAACATATTATAATATTACTTCCTAGTTTACATAAAACAGCTTAGACATGCATTTTGGAATTTTCCATAATGGCAGCATGAAAGAAAAAATGGCCTTCTACCTTTAATAAATTTATTTTAATTTTTTACAGCTTAAGTAATTTATTTATGCATCTGTATATATGTATTTTTTTTATATGTAAATTCTTTATCCGAGATTAATGTTATGCTAACATTTATTTTAAGGAAAAAGATAATTATAA
>BMAW01050099.1:1532-17626 GCA_019974015.1 Nephila pilipes | reverse complement strand
AAGTGACAAAGAGCACATTTGTGATCTGAAATTCTACTCTCCATACTTCCACACCACGCCAATGTGATGACGTGGAGCTTGTACAGATGTAACGAACATCAACTCCCCTAAATGGCAGTTTTTAACGAAATCAGGACTCGAACCCATGCTTTGATGAAAAAAATGTCATGACCTTTCGGCTACAACAACCAGTAATTATGTGAGAGTATAATGAATAAGGGGGGAATTATTTTCCACAAAATATATAATTCTTTTGTCTAAAATTTACAAACAATAGACTTATTTGTTTGTAGTTACCTAAGCCTTCCTTCATGCTACTTACTTTTTTAAGACTATCGGAAAAACTGAATCGGTAGAATTGTTATTCCAATTCCGGATCCGAATCTAGGGTGGGTAATGGCGGACGCATTTGTGACATCTTCTGCATCGTTATTTAGGATCTGAGCCATCGGAACTCAATGAATGCTCATCCAAGAAAGAGTTAGTTAAGAAAAATCAAAATAGAAATATTTACAATTAAATCTGGACTTCTCACAAACTTACATAAAATTCGAGCAGCAAAAGGTCAAGCAAACAAAGAATTCGCCATAATCGAAGTTTATGGAAATCAATGAAGAGTAAAAGCAGCACCACTTTTTTAATTTCTCAAAGTTATACTCAAATAAAAGTCTTTTCTATTTTTACTCTCACTCTCTTAAATTTTAAAATTTTGTTCTCCCTTTTATTAGACAGACAACTTATCACACACACCACTTTTACTTAACTTCCGTCCCATTTGGACAGCCAATTGCAGTTGCGGAGATACTCAATTCTCAACCAATAGCAAAGCCAACTTACAATCAACTACTTGCAAACTCCCTCTAATTTTTTTTGAACTTTTGTTTCCCGATGCTACATAGAAAAATCCAAATCGTCCAAAGCAACTAAATAGACACAAGATTCGGGCTTGAGAGCGCTCCGAGCTCTAGGCGCCCGTAGAAACTCAACGTCTGATTGAAGTCATGATCGCTCGTCAAAAGAATTGCCTTTCAAATAAAACATATATCTACAATATTTTCAGATGTCAGACACTTACATAAGCTGAAATATACATTTAAAATAAGTTATAAGAAACTAAAATTTAAAAGCACATCATGAATATACGCTACAAAGGGAACATATTTATTGATGCTGACTATCTATTAATTTTAACAATTAAAAAAAAAAAAAAACTCTCTTTGTAAATGGAAATTATGCAAAATAGAATGATTACTTTGTAATTCTTTATCTATTTAAATGCTTATCTCGTTACGAGCTACATTACTCCTATACTATAATATGTTAGGAAAGAAACTAAAGAGAGAAAGGAACTAATAATTAGCTATTTCTATTGAGAACCTCACTTTCAGTATTTGTTTTAGTTACCGCAAAATATTTCCAAATGGATTAATACAATAATTGGGCAGATTAGCCTACCACGTATATTCTAACTATGTCATAAGCTTATCGGAATATTAAGTTTTGGTTTGCGCAATTAATATATAATTAAAATTCCAGTGTTAAGAGTCTTTTCAGTATGTGTTCCAATAATCTGTAAGGTATTCTTGAAGCACGCATTTTAGAAAGGAGTCCAAAGAAGTAACAAGTTAATGAATCCCATTAAGAAATGCAGTTTCGTTTTATGCAGATTTGATGAGCTTTAACTCCGTAAATATTAAGGAAATTATTATTTTGAGATATGTATTCTGTTTATTTTTATTCAAGTAGAAGGTCTATGGAGGACTTATTATCAGCATAACGATTAATTTTTCTATTATTATTTGCTGTCCATCTCACAGAAAGGAGATTAGATTATCTCTTCCCGAGAAACACTGTTATAATAAATTCATTTACATACCAAAATTATTTCTTAATATATATCTGTGAAAGATGCACACCCAAAATCCGACATTGTCTCTTCTCTTGGATCCAACAGTGTAGATTCCGAGAGTCCCTCAATTTGTTAGAAATAATATATATATTATGGTTCTAATAGTTTTAAGAATATACAATCATTTAGTTTATCAAGTGTGCTTATAGTGATGTAGTTGTTAATGTCTTTTCCATATCCGAAATTTCGTTTACGTTTTTTTTTTTTAATATTAAAGCAATCTTGGGAATATCCATGATTCCATTTAATACAGCCCTCAGGGGTTTAATTACATTATACTGGATCAAAGGATACAGCCGAAGAAGGAAATCACTCGTCCAAAATCGAGTTAACGAAATTCAAAAATTAACAAATCCAGATTCTTGGTTTTATTGCTCCACCAAAACCAATCCAGCTGATCTGAGTCGTGGAGTTAGTCCTGCTTCAATGGAGACTAGCAACAAGTGGTGGACATTTGCAGAGTTTTTGATGGAGACACAGTTTTCCAGCCAGTGTTTGCTACGTGTGTTCCATGAAGTTGAGTGCCTGATACTAAATGAGAAAGAATCCTGAATGGACGAGAGCAAGCCTTCCATTGATGCTGTTGACTATTCTGAGAAAACCATGATGATCTACGAGAACTCTTACTTCTTCGACGAACTCTTATCTATTTCTAACAATTGTAATAAAACAATTAATGTTCTTTCTTATATTTTTAGATTTGTACATAATTGCAGAGGTAAAAACAAAAAGGATGGACCTCTAAAGGTAGAAGAAGTTGGTTTAGCTGAAGAATTCTTAATTAAATATGAGCAGAGAGTCCTATCAGGTAAAAAAGACATAACATGTAATTTTAAAAATTTGAATCCCTTTGTTGATAAGAATGAGATAATTCGTGTTGGTGGACTTCTAGGAAAGGCGTCTTTACCATTCACTCAAAAAAAATCCAGCAATCCCGCTAAAAAATTATATGTTAAGTAAAATTATTTTTTGTACTATACATAAGCGATTATTGCATATTCGGCCTCAAGGACGGCTAAATGCTGCAAGTCTAAAATTTTGGCCGTTAGGTGGCAGAGATTTGGCAAGGAAAACAACGCATTTTTTATCACCTGCTTTAAATGCAAGCCCATTTTATCGTCACAGATTATGGGAGACTTACCACATGAAAGAGTTAACAGATCACCTCCATTTAGTGTAACGGGATTAGACCTGAGCGGTCCGTTTTTATAACTTACAAAAACCAGAGAAAGGGTGTCCTTAATAAAATTTATATATGTGTGTGCATATGCTTCGTTACAAAAGCCATTCATCTTGAAATTTTATCAGATTTAACTTCGAATGCTTTGATTACCACTCTAAAGCGTTCATGGCTAGACGTGTTAAATGTTCAAATCTATTTACGGATAATGCGACTAATTTTCTGGAAGCCAATTCCTTATTTAAAAGGTTCTATAAGTTATTTAATTTTCCATTCAAATTTTTAGCCTCGTAATTTACATCTGAGAAAATAGATAGGAATTTTATCCCTCCCAAGTCTCCCCATATCGGTGGGTTGTGGAGGCTGGAGTAAAATCTGTTAAATATCACTTGAAAAGAACTATAGGAGATTTGCGTTTTACTCATGCAGAGTTTGAAACAGTAGTTATACAGGTTGAGGGGATACTTAACTCAAGACCCCTAACGCCAATGTCAAACGATTTTGACGATTATGATGTTTTGACCCCTGGTCATTTTTTAATAAGAAGATTGATAAATGCAATAGCAGAACCGATAATTATTGGTATAAATGATCGTTGGCGAAGAACAACAAAGGTAATCCATATTATGATGTGTTAAAATTAATTATATTTTTGAAAATTTTAATTTTTCTTGTATATTTATTGAAATTAATGTAATTTCAATCCTGGAGAGTGTGTTTACACCCCTAGGTAAATTAGCTGTGAAGCGACGCTGCGATCGCCTCTTCAAAAATGTTTTGCTTGTTTCGATGTAGGCTAAGTTTTTTTTTTTTTTTTGTGTAACCGTTAATGAAGTAGAATTGTCGCCAAAGTGCCGTTCCCCAAAATAAAGCTTATTATTATTTGAAATCGTTTGTTTAATTAATTACAGTGCACTTTAATTGGTTTGAGAGCAGCAATAGCGCTGCATTAACAACGCGTTTAGGGAGAACTGTTAAAATTCCTTCAAAGTTTCACAATTTCATTCAGTGCCTTCACTAGGGGAGGAATAATGTGGTGACATCTTATTTGTATAAAAAGTTTTTTGTAATTAGCAACAGCTAATGTGATTGTTTACTTTTGGTTGCGTTCGCAAAGCTGAGAAAACTCGGTTCTTGCTAAGACATTTTGTTCATTTTAGTTAATAAATATGATTCCAATTTTGCCTTAAATTTTAGCATTAATTGAACACCTCTTACCCCAAAGACGTATAGCTGATTGGAACTTTTGAATTTTTATCCGGTTTTGAAAAAAAGAACTATTTGTCCGTGTTTTCAAGATATGGAGAATTTCATGCAGGAAAGAAAACACGCGAGTTGTAAAAAAAGTAATAATCCAATGGAAATTTCAACCACATTGAAGACACCTGAATTCATAAAGCACACTTTTGTATCAGAAAACGCCAATGTTTTAAATTACGGAAGCTTTATTAAATCATTTTTCTGGAGATAATAAACAGTAGATCACTTTTTGGAATACTTATGAGACCGCAGTACATGAAAATGAATAATTATATAAATTTACCAAGTTCAGTTACTTAAAAACATATTTGAAAGGATCCGCACTTAACTCAATAGAAAATTTGGCAATAACACCTGAAAATTATGATGCTACCATAGATATTCATTTACTTCATTTTGGTAAAAAAGAATATCTTAAGAAATACGCACATGAAGTGTTTATCACAAATCCCAACCTTGAAAAATGCTAGAGATCCAATATAATTTAGAAATTCTTTCGATCAGCTTTTGAAAATTGTTACCTCAAAATTTAATTTTTGAGTTTAATTTATCGGAAAATCTGATTCTGATTTAAAATCGATGACTGAAATTTTATCCCAGCAATTGAACACCACAGAAAGGTCACATATGCACTTTTCTATCCTAGACGACGTGGACAGGCGCTATTTTTATGAGTCACTTGAACCAGAACTTCCGACAGAGCAAAAATATTTTTACTGCAACAGATTTATTATCCATATAAAACTAAAAGCTCTCCGTACATGTTTTGTAATGAATCATGCAATAAATCGTAGAAGAACAGATTTGTTCATTCATTGCCTTTATAAAAAAAATAATTTAATGAAAACCGGTTATATTGCTTTAGTTATGTCAGACGTTCTAATCATTTATGGAAAACGTATAGGGCCCAAACGTTTTCTAAATTTTGTTCGAAAAATCATTCTGACATTTTATGTCGTGCAAATGAAAATAAAATTCCTCAAAATAAATCTTCAAATAGTAAGGTGCTTAATGATTAAATTGATAATAGAGTACTGGCTAATAATTCATTTTCGAAACAGTGTTTTTGCCAACTTTGGTTGTATAAATCAATGTTTACAGTTTTGATTATTGCGTTAAAATATTATTTGATTGTGGATCTGTAATATCTTATAACAGTAAATTCATGACAATTGCTTTATAATTAGAATGTTTAGAAGAAGAAACGGTTTTTCAAGGTCTATTTGACGAATTGAGGAAAAGGAAGCTTACAAAAAATATTACGATAATGTAGATATATTGATAAGAATTTCTCTTGCGTATTAGATGTTACGGATAAGAGAAAAAATTGTGTTTCAATATTGAAAATTAATAATTCAGCGATTATCAATAAAATTAAGCAATCTGGTATTTTAATAACAGATAATTTCCATTTACAAAAACTGCTTGCATGTGTGAAAAAGATTCAATATAGAATACGAGGTGTGGATATTAAATAACGAGACTGACGCTGAAACAAAAAGTAAGCATGCGCCAAACGCCAGCTATCGACAACTGTTTAACGTGAAGACTTCTCTTTCGAATACAGGGCCTCTCGCTTCTGTAAGCAAATTCGTATAGCCGCAGTCTTCGCTCACATTCGAGTTATTATTTTTGTTTCGCCGGAAAATGAAAAGTGTAATATAGAGCAACGAATTGTTGCGCAAATTTCCGAAGAAACTTAGAAAAATCGCTACTGATAATTTAATGAAAGGAATGTATGGCAATGAATGTTTTTTACATGCACATGGTTTTGATAGGTTTAAGAGTTTTCGAAATGGCCGAGAAGATGATTCACGCACTGGTCGCCTAACCATGTCAAAAATGGATAATATTGAAAAAATTGGTAAACTGGTTCGATCAGACCATCGGCTAAGTATTCGTGCGATAGCTGAGATAAATAGGAATAGACAAAGAATCCGTACGGTAAATTTTACGCAACAATTTTAACAAGCAAAAAGTGTGTGCCCAAATGGTGTCTGAAATTCTAACGTTTGAACAAAAAGCTCGAAAAAATATTTGTACTGGCACTTTGATTGCCATTGAAAATGACCCTTATTTATTGGAAAGGATAATAACGTGTGACGAATTGTGGTTTTTTACTTATGAATTTGAAATGAAGTGCCAGTCCATGCACTGGAAGAGCCCATCGTCACCGAGAGTCTAAAAAGCTCGAATGAGCAAATCAAAATTCAAAGCAATGACGATTGGTTTCTTTTTTTCGATATTTTCATTTGATTGTGTATCTTGACTGGGTACCTGAAGGTCAAACTATTAATCAACATTACTCCTTTCACGTTCTTGCTGAACTCTGCGAAAGAATAAGGACAAAACGACCTGAAATGAGGAAGGATAAGTCATTCCGCATTTTTCAAGCGGTTTCTAGCCAAGTGTCCCAGTGTAAGACCATAAGCCTCATTCGTCGGCTCTTGCACCATGCGACTTCTGTCTATTTGCTTAAGTGAAATCTGCATGGAAAGGAACAAGATTTGAGTCCGGCGAATCTGTGGAAGAGAAAAAGTGGCATGCGTCCTGAAGGAGCAGACTGAATACTTCCAGCCCTGTTTCGAACCATGGATAATTCCCATGTAGCGTTGTAGGAATAAGAGGAGGGGTATATAATGAAGGTGATAATGAGTAAATATGTATGAAATCAAAATAAAATGTTTTGCAGCGCTAGTTTCGTTATTTTATAGCCACGCATTGTACATTTATTTGTTGGGGCTCACTTTGCTGGAGGATTGATTACAAGTAAAATCGAGCAAATATCTGAAGAAATGGTTGATATGCATGCGTTTAAGCTGAACGTTGTTGTGAGTATCTGGAGAAAAAAACCTAGAATCTGTGATACTGCTCTCTCTCCAATTTAGCGAATCAAATATTCTAGAATTACGGCAGCTAGATACAACATGTATTCTAGATTTTGGGGAAAATCAATCTAAAAAGAAATTAGAAGAGGCAGCGAAATTACATTTTCTCCAAAATGATAAACGAGTTCAAGAAGGCGTTATATAATAAATTTACCTTCTTACTAGCTCAAAAAAAAAAAAAAAAAACTGAAAAAGAAAGACTTGTGAATTGAGTTAAATCATTAGAAGAGATTGAAAATTACATGACTACGAAGCAGTGTTTAATGAGAGGCTCAAAGAAGAAATAATCGAAAAAAGTTGAATCTAGTCAAGAAAGAGTCGAACATTACTTACCACATTGACGGTGCTTAAAGAAAATTCAACCACTAGGTTTTCCTTGTTTCTGATGGTTCTGCGAAATAAAAAACTTTTACGATCGATTAACAAGTGTTTAGAAATAGATCCAAATATCATCGAATTCATTCGCTTTTCAATAAACAGGTTTCGATTCAGTAGCTTTGGGGTTATCGCTGATATATACATATATAAAACTTTCTTGCAAATTGCACTTTAAGAACGTGATAAACCACTTTTAAGATTTATTTGGAGGGAAAAGGTAAAAAACAAAAATCAAATTCTCCATCAACACAAAATAGTAGTGTTTGGGATATCATCTATAGCCCATTTCTTTTCGGAGTCACTTTAGATTTCCACTTAAAGAATGATCCAGACTATTATAGATAATTTGCACACACACATACCCTGTTAAAGTCATTTTAAGTAGATAGCTTGATATGTAGTGTCAACAGTGCAGAACAACTGAATAAATTGATTATTGAATCTTTGGCTATTTTGTAAGAGGGTAAATTCGAACTCAGAGAGTTACAGCACACTCCGAATTCCTCCGTGAACCTTACGAAGAACTAAAAGATTGTCCCCGTGGTAAGATTGAATTGGAGACTGAATGAAGATTCCCCAAAGCATCGACATATAGTTCTTTTCCGGTAAAGAACCAGTAGTAACTGTGATAAACATTATTTCATCTGTCTATCGAATTTTCGATCCGATAGACTTTACCTGACCTGTAACGTTCCTGCCTAAGATACTTTTCCAAGAATGATGGAAGAATAAAGTATTATGGGATGCAGAACTTTCCTGATAGATGAAGAAAAAGTTCAAGCGTTCGAAAAACAAACTAATAAACTTGCGAGAAATTGAGATACTAAGGTTTCTTTAACAAACTCTCCGCAAGAAACCGACCTATCTATACATATCTTTTGCGATTCTAGTAAATTAGCGTACGCACCTATGTTTTCGTAAGATATCAAACGGATAAGAGTACCAGTTAATTCAAGCGAGAACTCGAGTAGCTCCTTTAAAGCTGGATTAGAGCTTAGAGTGTTGGATTAGGGATAGATTATTCAAGATTGTTAAAAATATTTTGCATCTTGAAAGTGTACCTACGATTTTTTGGATAGATTCTATGAATGCATTGGATTGAATAACAAAAATTGACAACTTAGCCACATATGTTTGTATTCAAGTTCAGGAAACTAGAAAATTAACTAAATCTGATAATTGGACACATGTCTAGACCCCTGAATCCAGCTGATCTCCCTTCTTGGGGATGAAGGGCAAAATAATTGTTAAACATCGTTGGTGGGAGGGGCCAAGTTTGTTAGTATTGCTTACTGATGAATGGCCAGTAACTAAAGTTGTTCCGAACATTTTTATAACATAATTCTGAAAAGGAAAGACAGTCACCTCTGCCACGAATTCAGAAATAAGTAAATTTAAATCCATCCATGATATATCATCTTTTGACAATATTACAAGAATCAGGGAGAATGTACCACTATTTTGTAGATAAATAAGGAGAGGTCAGAACGAAAAGAAAGGGAAATCGGAAGTTGCTGAACTCCAAGAAGAAGAAAAAGTAAATTTGAATATAATAAACTAGGAAATTTTAATGTAGCAAAGCAGATGAATTTACACATTATAAGAGACGATGATGGATTGTTAAGAATTGAAACCAGAGTTGCTTCGAGAAAATATTTAGAAACATTCAGATTTCCTATATTACTGTCACTTTAACATCGCTTAGTGAAAAAATTAATTATGGAAGAGCACAAAGAACTTCAGCAGGTTGGATCACAAATATTGATGCTAAATCTTAGGGAGCATTCTGGATTATTAAGAGCAGAAAAACAATTCGTCAGCTAATTAGAAGCTGCATAACATGCAAGAGGTTTTTTTTCTTTCTTTAGAAACTGTCAGTATTCCTTTTCCTCGAATTCGTATGAGAGATGCAGCAATTTTTGAAATCAGTGGAGTTAACTTACGTGGTCTACTGCTCTTGAAAGAAGACAAGAAATGTTGGATAGTTCTCTTTATATGAGAAATCTATCTAGTCATTCACCAGAAACTAGTGACATCTTTGTCTACTGACAGATTTATTTTGGCTGTCCGCCGATTCATCACAAGATGAGGCCATCTAACTACAATTTATTCCGAAAGAATTTTATTGCTACGTACAACGCTCCAAAAGCCATTGATTGGAGCAAAATTAAAGATTTCGAAATTAAGTTAAAACTTCAGCGGAAATTTAGCCCTCCATCTGCCCATCGTGGGAGGATTTTGGGAAAATTTAGTAGGAATTTTGAAGAACGTCTTCTGAAAAGTACTCTAAAAAGCATGCTTAATTGAAGAAGAATTAATCGTCTCCGAACAGCATTGAAAAATTACAACTGCTTCAAAACAGGTTACTTAGAATTCTAATTAACGATCGCCGAATTCTACATGATACATGGCGTATCAATAAATCCGAGTTCCTTCAGAAACCTAGCAAAAAAATTTAACTCCTTCATAGGATATTACGAAAATCCATCCATCCACTTTGAAACAATTTTTAAATCACACTCCTGGATCCCATCATTATAGGGAGTCAAGAAAGAATTTCATCTCTAAAAAATGCTCTACCCATTTGAAGAGCACTCACTTTAATCCGTTACCATGACCACCTGTTTCAACATATTGATTTCTCCTTCCAAATGATGTCACACCAGTTTCTGCCTCCAAATCCTGATGCGCGGAGAGACCGATTTTTGTCACCATCCAGTCCTCCTCTTTCCCTATCATCCCCCCCCATCCCAGTTTCCCCTCTTCGGCGCGTCTCTACAATTTTTTTAAGGTATGTGCCTATCTTCGGAGCAAATTTTTTTAAAAAAAAAAAAAAAAAAAAGATATATAGATAGAAAGAAAAAAGAAAAGGGAAAAAAAAGAGAAAGAAAGAAATTTTTGTGAAACATTGGAATACTGAAATAATTACTAAGCATTTTATTATCTTTCAAACTCTTAAGGGTTTTACTAAGACGTGCTGTAAGTTAAGAATTTTAAAAGATTATTTTCGGCAATAAATGCTCGAAATTTTTATTTAATGTATAACCAATTTTAGAGAGTACTTCATTAAAAAGAAATAATCAGTTTCAATGACAAGATAGATAAATGAATGAAAATGATCATAAAACCATTACACACAAAACACAGAAATTCAACTTACTGAAAACAAAAACTTTCTAAAAATCAAAATAATTGGTTCTAGAAAATTCAATGAAGTATTTAGAGCTATCATATATCATAACCAAATTTAAAATTACGTATTACAATTTTATTTCAAAGAAGTCGCCCAAAAAAAAAAAAAAAAAAAAAAAAAAAAAAAAAAAAAAAATCATTTAGTTACTTGTCGAAAAAAAAATTATAAAACGAATAAGAAAAAGAATTTCCTTTTCTCTGAATTTAGATACCATAAATATATTCCTGATTGTCTCCACACTTTTGCAGACTTTGTTGAATTAGGATGGTATTATATAACATAAAAACTGAGAATAGTATTCCTTAGGGCAAAAAAATATTAATAACATTTCCTTGGCATATTAGATTTGCGAGTTGTTTATTCACAAGAGAGTAAGCGACCGACTGTGCACAATACCAAACCAGAATACCGAGTAGTCATAGTAATAACGATTTATTCTGTTCTGAAACAATTATAAATCTATTAAACTTAACCAATCGTATCTCAGCATATATAAGTAATATTAATTATTCTGTTCTTATTCTTAATTTAATTGTGGAAATTTCTTTTAAAGTAATTTTTACTTTAAGAGTTTATAAATTTTCAGAAAGTATGAAGTGGAATAAAATGATCTTTTTTTCGAAATTTATTTTTTATCATATACATTTTATAATTCTTTATATTTCTGATTAAGTAAAAAAGATATAGTCTTCATTGGTAATTTTCAAAACAAAAATTGTATGCATATTTTACTGAATTTTACGTGTTAATCATATTCTTGAACAATTCAATAATGTTTAACGGTGTTTTACAGAACCTGACATGTACCATTTTAAAAGAGTACATAAAAAAGTTATTATCTCTAAAAAGCCGTAGAAATTCTTCATAGTATTGCAAAATTATTAATCTGGCTTACATCGCATCTTATGAATCGAAATATTTATATATAAAAAAAGTTATTGAGCGTATAAGAATATTGTATTATCAAAAAAATTACATAGTAAAATTGATTTGATATTTTTCATTTTATCGTATTACGATAGCCTTGAGATCTCAGTTGCAAACAACAACCGAACGGCGTTACAGGCCGGTTCCTCGTATTTCGAACAAAGATAATGAAGATCCGCTGTATGGAGGGGTTGATGCACGTTACATATATTGAGGTTCCGTTCTTCTTGTTGGTATTTATGGAATTAGAGATGAAGTGCCACCTTTAACCGCCCCTTCTCATCACTTGACCCAAGATCTTCAAAAATTTCAAGCCCATTGCCAATAGCCCTCGAATTACTTTTTAGTTAACAAAAAACAATCAATTTACAAACACCAAAAAATAATAAAGTTAAAAACAACAATCAGTTTCCAGCGACGTTAATAATAAACAGGCAAGCAATCACGAATATGAGATGGTGTAATTTTTAAAGCATCAAACTACACCTCCAAGGATCTCATACCTTCATCACACTTAGAATCTGAAGTCGTTCATGTAAGTAATTCTACTGAGGAATGAATACTATTATACCCATGAAAATATTTTTTTGTTTCGTGATAACACTAGGCATTGAATTTTTGATAGTATATTACGTCCCGATTTCATAAGCTTTCGAAAATCATTTTTTTTCTTTTAAATGCATATTTCAATTCTCCAATATATAAAATGTGAAATAAGTAAACACCCAGAAAAGTTTTATGATAATTTTGGCCCAAGAAATTCATTCAGAGATTGGTAGTTTATTTCCTAAGAATTTCCACATTTAAATCTCTCTTCACTAATCTTCTATTCTGATGTATTTCAATGTTTTATTTGCAAAAAATAAAATAATAAAATGTTTTACCAAACAAAATGTGTTTCCAGAATATTCAACAGACATTTATTCTGCAGTTTCCAAGAGTAATGTGTAATTTATTTTAATTCTTTTCATAAACTGTCTGAAGATACTTTGTACATAACAAGTGGTTTTAGAAACTAGATATGCTGACGTCTGAAGTAGTGCGTGCAAAGTTTTGCGAAATTCTGTTTGTCTCTAATTTTACTTCAAGTACATGAGAGGTCGTAATGTTTCATTTGAGAAACATCTTCGTCTTCTTCAAAAAAAATACATTTTGGCAGTGAATATTAATTCAAAGGTTCAAGAAGACTGAGAGCTGTGTCTTCTATTATATTTAATGTAATTTCTACGCGTTATTATGTATATAAATTCATACAAGTATAAATTATTTAATAACTATATTACTTCCGAACAGCCCCATACATTTATTATCCCGGTTTAGCGGTCCAGAGTATTATATTAATCACAGACATAAAACCTATCTTCAATCAAGAACTAAAATATAATCTGAATATATTTCCATCCTATTGCCTATCAGTTTTAGACGAAGTACGCCATCTCCTTATTTTTGCAGCATTGAAATAAACTATTTCCAAATATTAATTTGTAGAGATTTCTTCCATAAAAACATGCTAGTTCCAAAGATCAGCGTTTCCTTGAAACGTAGCGGCCTCTGGAATAGACCTTTGCGTTATCGAACAAACAATCGAAATGTCACATACTGCTATTCGAGGGTAATATGAGGATATCTTGGTACTTTCTCTATGATCCGGGTACAAAATTTTGCTCTATAGTCCATCTTGAGACCGATCGTGGTATGCCTGCCCATCTGGGCGTCTTTTGCTATAACCACTAATCTGAAACGACTGCACGTCTTTCAAAATATACACCTTAAGAAAATGTTAAATGCTCGGTTTGTCAGGAACGCAAAGGTATAACGATTTAAAATTTAACCACTCGAGTTCACAAAACAACGTTAACCTTCTTCAACAGGATCCCTCAAATTCCTAATGAATTACTTCAAAATCTACCAGCATATGATGCAACTATTGCGTCATCTCAAAAAAACCCACGGGCCTGGTTTACAGGAAACGCATCTCAACTCCCCTACTCCTTACGCATTCCCAACTACGCTGTCCACTGCACCGATCGTCTTTCTCATCGAGGCGGAGGCACAGCATTAATCATCAAACACTCCATATCACATTATCTAATCATTAAAAACACTTCGACATCGGAAAACAACACAATTCACATTGAAACTCGCAATAAGAAAAATATAACCATTTCCTCCATCTACTACCTCCCCCAAAATTTAATTAATCAATCTGAGCTCGAATCCATCTTGTCTGATAACCCTACCGGCATCTTGATCGGAGATTTTAACATAAAACATACTTTTTGGAATAGAGGCAGATCAAACAGATCAGGTCGTCATTTCTTAATTGCTGCTCCCGACTCCCCTTACCCACTTCCCTTATAATAGTCATTCTAGTAGTATAATCGATTTCGCAATTCTTTAAAATATTCCTAACTGTGATTGTGATAACTGAACTCTGTAGCGATCATAATCCAGTAATATTCGAAATTTTTCTTGATAACCTCCTCCCCTCCCCCCTCCAATCCCTTACTACAACCAATTGGACTAAATTCAGTAAGACCATCACCGAACTGCTACCCGGGAATCCCTGCATTAATGATATAACACTATTCTAAATTTCACACAAAAAATGCAGGATGCAATTTAAAGAGCCAGCACCACTAAATTAATTAAAACTTCCCGCCTAAGAGTCCACCCGACATCGTCAACGTCAATTGTCATTCAACTTTTCTTCTTTTACACTTGAAACGGCGCTCTGTCAAGAGAAGCCGTGTAAATTCAAGAGAAAAATGGCGAGTGGGTTCAGAAAAGGCACGTACCGAAGTCGTCTAGGTTTTATTATTTTTTGAAAATAAACCATATATACGAGAATATCTCCATTAAATTCATTATGGAGAGATCCATTAACTTCGGATCACCGCTTCTGAACAAACAGCACTGTTTAGTGCTTTTTCCGAAATTTTTTTCCATTCTACTCTGACCTTACTGGATACCGACCATGGAAACTGTGTATGACCAGAAAAGATGTTGGAGGATCTGAGATTAATGTCGGGAGCCAAGAGGCTATACATGAATTAAGAATGATGACTTTAAGGGTAGTGAAGGTTAAGTTACTGGTGTTTAACTGGTTTAAGTAGGCTTTCGGGTGACATCCTCATATTTGCTCCTACATACGAATTCCATCAATTTGAGAAAAAGCGAACACAAGCTGACGCTCGTCAGTATTCTTATGTCTATCCGTCAGTGAGAAGGGGGGAGGGACTTCAGTTCGAAAAAGAAATCGATTACAAGAACTCTGAGGTCCACGGGAGGAAGAGAGGTTTTATAATTGATGATTAAACCATTAAAATTAAATGAAATTATTAAGAAATGTTGTTAAAATTCCAATTAAGCGGAATATATTGCAATTTTAGAGAGAAAACTTTAAAACGCGACGACAATGAGGTTGAAAAGAAAGAATTAACGTTAGATACAGCAGCGCCTCTAACGACGCCTGGTGGTCAAAATTGTTTCTATTGCTTAAAAATGGTATAACTCTAATAAAACTTTAAAATTTTATTGTCAACATGATTTTAAAACTTAGGAAAGTGGTTGACAATAATACGCGAGGCCCAATTTAACTCCTATGACTTGGGGTTAGAAACCACTACTTGTTTGTGTTGTAATTAAAATTTTAATTTTTATATAATTAAGGTTCATACACAGACATTTCATATCTTGGTTTCTTTTTATAATGTGGCCCAAAATTATTGCAAAATTTTGAATAAATATTTGGTGCAGTATATTAAGATTTTATTCTATTCATGAACTCCAACCTTCATGCACACCGAATAAATAAAACAATTTCTTTTGTATTCGATACATGACACAAATACTATAGATATGTATAATTCATTATAAATTGTAAAAACACTTATAAACGTTCACCATAGTACAGGGCCAATCCTATTATCTAGCCCTTTTATTTGTTGATACTTGTATTTTTATTTACACAATTTAACCACTTTATTCATGCATTTCTTTAAGTTAATATTCTTAAAAAATATGCTTGTGCCGAGATGAATTACAAAGTAATTCATCTCGGTTCTGGTGTTGGTTGGAAGAAACACGAATGACATTTGCACGACAAGGCAACGTTACAGATTCTTAAACAGTACTCAAGATTTATAGAATGTAAAATTTTCTATTTCCTCAAAATTCTGTTTTTTATCCCCGACTGTATCATTCCTATTCAAATATAATTTTAAAAATTAACATTTTATACATATTTTTAAAAATCAGATTATCACTAATATAAGTTTAGGTATGTATCTTGTTGTTTACAATACTAAATTTTTTTTTTATTTCGATATAACATCTGACATTAATTTTTTTGATGGT
>BMAW01050094.1:17218-47093 GCA_019974015.1 Nephila pilipes | reverse complement strand
CAATGTTTTTAAAAAAGTTAAATAATTCCTTCTGATATCACCCATTCTTAAAAGTTATTCAGAAGACAAAGAAATTCTCATGGAAACCAGTTATTTCGATGCATTTTAGAAGAATCAAGGAGCAAATATAATGGGAAATGACAATTTCTTATGTTTTATAGACTTTTCTTAAGTTGATACCTGCACACGACAGCCAAATTAATGAATTTCTATTTTGTATAGAACAGAATCCCAAGCGTAAGAATCAGATGATCAAATATCTCTAAATGTCTGTTTATGTATACAATTAATAAGAATAGTATGTTTGGAATTCTTAATCGGATGAACAGTTTAAAAAAATTCTAATTGTATAACAATAGTAGAGAACGAATTTGTCAAACGTTCAAACACTCTTCAGCATGACAAACTGCATCAAGTTATAACAGGGTTACTGCAAAAGTTTTACATTACGGCAAAATAAAGAGATATCTACGTAAACTTATCTGGTATTAATAGTCCCTTAAGTATAATGTTGTAAATTGATCTGTTTGATTTGGTGAAGATGTTGATTGAAGTTAGCCGCACACCGAATGTTTTAATTGTTCTAAAAAAAAGATCGAGACAACCCAGTAATTTTTTATTTACTATTTTCTCTTGTTCTTAAAAGACTTCTTCTACAATGGAATATCCACTATACATTTTTCTCCCAACGTAGTTTCTTAAACGACTATAAAGGCCGTTGTGAATTCCAGCTCATTGAAATTCTTATTTAATATACCGTAGACATTTGTCTGCGTTTCCTGAAAACTCAAACAATACTTAATAGCTAACATGAACATTATGTACACAGGAATTACAAAATAGAATAAATTTCATATCAGATATTCTGCAATTTCTTAGTAATAATAAAAAAACTTTACGATATCTCACGAACACAGATACAAAAAATCACAGAATTGGAAAACAGTTCAGAGAATACTACTAATTACCATTATTTTTCTCAACCAATGTCTTAAACCTATATCTAACACTTTTAAATCATAACAATCATATTACTCATTAAGAATTAATATTCAGTTAGTGTATCAAAATTAAATTTCCTGCTTACTTGGTAACGGAAAACTAGGATTTGGAAGAATTAACTAAAGATCAGCTGAAAGGATTACCACTTAGAGGCCCGTAGAATATTCTGGCAATAATAATTTTAAAATTATTATTGCTAAAACCTGTCAGAAAAAAAACATTTTTTAACAAAATTGTATTTTAATTTGCTCTTTTTTCGCCACAGGCTGTGTATTGGTAAAACTGTTTTCAATAATCGATATTTCATCCATTGAATTGAATTATTCCATATGAATGGATGGAATGCAAAAGAAATAATTATGCAGTTGAATGATCTCTTCACATCAGTTTCCCATAAAAGTCCGAGTCTCTTCGAAATCATTCAAATTCCTGTAAATATTCATAGTCACTGCTCTAGAACTCCAAAATCGCTTAAGCATTATTACTCTGAATAAAGGCTTATTGTTCAAAAAATTACAACGGGCCACATAAAATAAACTGAAAGTCAGTTATTAAAGCTGCAATAAGCTGTAAGAGAAGTATACACTACCAGATTACCAAAACGAAATCAATGAACTGTAACATAAAAAATAATTCAAAGAGAGAGAAAGTTTCAACGAACAATCATAACAAAAAAGAAAGAAAAATTGAGATAAAAAACCAAAGTTTTAAAAACAACGTTTTATGAGTTTTATTACAAAAATTACTGAAATATTAGTTAAAACTGGTCACAACATCTAACATTGCATTGTTAAGTGGGTAAGAACGGTTCCTCAAGATTTGCAGTCTCTAGTCTCTTGATGGGAAGTTGCTAAATTTGATAGAAAAATTTGATGACACACACCACATGTGGTCACTACCAGACAGACACAACACCGTGAAATAAAAAACATTAAAACTAACTAAAATTACTAGATTCATCTGTAAATTAAATGGTTGAAATGCAGTTTAACCAACCACCCTTTCATAATAAGAATTATTTGGTATTTTGGCTAAAATAAAGCCCCACCCATTTTATTTATCTGTGTTCCAATCAAAATCACCGTTTTGTGCCAATTTTGAAACGTTATGGTTAAATAACTGCATTAAAGAAAATATTAGTTAAACTTGTCAAATGTCTAATATTGCATTGTTAGGCGATAAGAACGAGATTCGCAAGTTTCAGAGCTCTTAGCTTTGAGATGGGAAAGCTGAACAATTAACGATCGAAAATTTGATGACACACACAATACCACCAAGGAAATTCAGAAAACGTTTTAAAAAAAAAAGCGAAACTTGTTCTACGGATCAAAAGAATCACTTAAGTAGACTCGAAAAGCACGTACATCATTATTTATCCTCATCATCTTAAGACTACCTGAATAGTCTATAAGTTCAAAATTCCAATTGAATGTAAATAAGAGAAGGACAACTCTACAGTACTTTTTCATAGAATAGGTAAGATCGCTCAGTCTTGAATCATCCTCTTTACTCAAGTTAACTAGTTTGCGCTCAAATAAAAATCTTAGTTTAGAAAAATTGCACATTGATCTGAAACCTCTTGGTGTCATGTAATTATCATGGATAGCTGACCTGAAACAGGAGTTTGTAGGTTCGAGCATTGATGTTTCTCAATAAAGACCCGCCGGACCATCGCAGGTTAAACCTGTCGAGGCTCACCCTTCCCTTGGGAGTGGTGGGGGGAGGTGCTGGTTGGAGGTATCGTCGTCCCCACCTCTTTGAGAGGTTCAAAAATTACCTTTTGTGTTGCTTCTCAGTGACGTTAATAAAACCACAAATCAATCAAAAACTCCTGTGATTATAGTATATTGATTCTTAATATTTTAACCCAAGACCAACTACTTCCATAAATGATTACTTTGATGCATCTTACCCAATCTACATTATTAGCTATCATTATCCCTCTACCTCCCTTCTCTTCCTTCGACTGAATTTAAAGATAGTTATATAAGAGAGAGGAAGAGCATATATATATGGTATATATATACATATAACGTTGCTTGACCAATCAGCCACTTCATATTCAGATTTAATTTAACACAACTAAGGTTCATTTGTTGGTAAGAGTTGTAATAAAGTGCACTAAATTTAGAAATTCATGGTTAGTGAAGAGAAAGTTCTGTCAATCAAAACATCATGTGAAATAAACTAGAATTTCGGTGATATTCAGAAATCTATTTTAAGATGTGATGCTTCACATATGGGGTCTGCTATATACAAAAGCAACCCATATGAAGTACAGAACTGATAAGTGTTTCATAAAACCTGTCCAAAGTGTAAGTAAAATATTTTTTGAAATTCATTGTCACGCAAAGCTTATTGACAATAAAACAACAATCGTTTTATATTAGTGATAAAAATTGCAAATGTGGATATATTAAAATATAAAAGCTCCAAGCAACGAAGACGTGCTTGAAGAAATATATTGGTAGTATATTATGAATAATATATGTACAAATTTGTAAGGTTCTTTATGAAATTTCCAAAGATTTATGAGTGCTTTTTCCGGCTTCTAAGTTTATCAATCGAATAATCTTCTTGGTACCAGTTATTTGTTTGTTTAGAAAGATAGCGTGAGTAAATTTTTTTTTGAAGTTGTAAAGAATTGCAATTTATGTTGGACAAACATTCAAGAAAGCACAGTCTCCATTTCCGTCCCTAAGTCTTTCCTTTAATTAATCGCAGACCCATCGTTACTTCCCAAAGAAGTTCAGACATGATCAAAACGAAATAGAAAACAGATTAAACAGGTACCAGATAGACATCTAGACGTTGGTTCCTTAACGTTGCATACATTTTAGTGTTCACATTTAATATTGCTATTATCTTATCAAGCTATTACTATCATCATTACAAGATTTGCATTTATAATCCAAAACTTGTAGAATGCTTTATAAATAATAATTTCAAGATTAAATTTATATAAAAAAATATCACAACCTTGTAACGGTTAGGCGAATAGTTGCTCTTCAAGACGTTAGCTGCGATCAAACGGTCGCTGAAAGTGACAACTGTTTTCCTTTTAGTGACTTTTGAGTACCACCCTTCCGACGAAGATACGGATAGCTTTTAAAATATATTTTTGTGAAATATTTGCAAGTATTAAATGTAATAATATACCAGTTGTAACTACACTTTAAGCACCAGTAAATTTTAAATATACAAATATTAGTTTGTTAACTAAGATATCCAAATACTCACAATTTGCTTCATAAAACTTTTAATCATGAATTTACGAAAATTTCTTCTATGTGTGATACAAATAAAACATGGAATCAGACATGATGGAGCATTTCAGTCTTTGACAAATGCACCATTTTTCAGTACCAAACTCCCACCACCTTAAGAAAAATAACTAGTTTAACAACCAGGAAAGGCCATTTTTCCTTATTACGTGAGAAATTTTACGGTACCCGTATCGTCTCTATTATATCGCCATCAACTAAATTTACCAGAAAATATCGTTTGTAACACGAATAACGCAATAATAATATACGCACCAAACCTGAAGCTGGTATCAGCACCCATCGGGTAAAAGCCTGGCTGCCTGAGTAGTTGGCTGGCTGCGTCTCAATTGGTTCGAAAAATTCGTAATGAGCTGAAATGTCATGCCTATTATGATGCGGCTATTCGACGAGCTGGGCCTGTCTGTACCTATTGAAATGTTAAATTTATTTATTTTATTTCCATGATTTTTGCTAATCCCCATGATACAGAAAATATACTCTCAATACTTAAAATTTGTGTGTGACAATAGAAAACAACCATGCTTCATGAAAAGTGTCAACTTCTTTCATAACGTAGCCATAACACAGGTATTTTAAAATTGAAATTGAACGTTTATTTATAAATACTCAAATAATAATCTATGAATCAAAGGGCTACCTTCTATTCTTTAACAGCAAAAAAAAAGATGCATTTAATGTCTGAGTTACCTTGTGATTTGAAAGTGATTTTCTTTTAACCAACTGGAACTTTATAATAATTTGAATTTATGAAAATTACAATTTCTTCCCAACCAAAAAATAAAATGCGATTAGGTAAATTAGATGAAGACAGAAGTGAAGTGAAGTAAATTAGAGATAGTGGTATACATAAAGGGAAATGAAGAATGGAGGATAATGATATGTTTGATAGTTATAAAGCAAAATAGAATTGAAATATCAATAAGACTTTAGGATTGAAATATCGTAATAAGTATTTCGTATGGAAAAAAAAGATTCTCAGTTTCAGTATTAAAGATATACGAAGCTACTGTTAAGAGAACTGTTGAAATCAAATGAGTGATTTGTTAAGCTAAGACTTGCTTGAATCATAATCTTTAGATTATGAGCTAAAATTCAAGAGAAAGCAACCCTATCTATTCAGTAAATAAAATATTTTATATTGGCTCTACGTATTTTAGTAACTAAAATTAAAAAAATGACCTAAATAAGAATTGACTTTAAAAAAATTTATATTATTTGTTCACACCTAGCCAATAATCAAATGGTGGTGCCACAATCTAGCATTATAACCCGAATTTGGTAAAAATGTTCCCAGATACCACTATTATTAAAGAAGATGTTACAATAAAATAATAGTCATGCTTAATAGTACATGTTTCATAGTGCTTACCCCACACTAAAAACTTTAATAACATTTATCTTGATATTAAGGGCTACTATAAAAGTATTTATTCAATCTAAAAAAGGGTTGTTTAGTTTTTAAAAAATTCACAAATACCAAATAAAAGCGAATAACATTTTCACTAAAAAAATTCCTTTTAATGAATAACATTTACGAACAAGGATTCAAGCGTTGGAATATAGAATCAATCTTCATCGATCGAAAAATTCATATTTTTAAATCTTTTTTACACGCATGCTTTTCTGGTAACATTAAAAACTTTCACTCACTTTCAAAATTCTTTTAAAATCTTATTTTCAGATGAATGCTTCTCATTCAAAAGTTTCTTTGCATTATTGCCTTCCAGATTCTAGCTATTCCGATAACATTGTTCATAAATCAATAACATTCCTCTTCATTGTTGTGTCTAATACTTTTCCCCACCCAAGATAATTCACAATTGCAAAAATATAACAACAAAACCGAACTTCTGGCATCCCACTACGCTTTCATGTATTTTTCTTTTTATTCCCTACACCGTGGTATTAACGTCGGTAACTTTATTTGCTTTTATCTTGCTTTCGTTCCCGACTCGTTCCATTTTCTCATTCACAGTTATTACTTAAGCGTTGAGTATTTATGTCATCGTGTTACATAATTTACGAAGTCCATTTACTTAATATTGTATATGTGTAGCTTAAATCCGGAATTAATTAATAAAATAAAATTAAATTCCATACTTGTTTTAAGAAAAGTGTTACACATTTTATTTTTTCATATTTGGTTACAACAAATTGCTTTTGGAATAATAAATACAGTAAGTACTCGTTTGTTATGTGTCCCTGGTTGACAAAGTGCTAAATGGAACAGAATTAAACGAGGTCGTTTCTACGCATAGTAAACAAGAAAAGCACAAAATATTATTAATAGATGCTAACATATCGTTGTTTTGAGAAAATGGCGTCTACAATAATGCGTGGGTATAAAACAAAAGATAATGAAGTTAGGTTCAAAAAATTAGCTTTATAATGCATCATGATAATAATAATTACATTTAGTTTGCTTAAGGTATATTTACATTACTAATATATATTTAATTTAATATTTTATCCACTCCTTTTATTTTAATATTCAAACAGAATGGTATTGTCTACTTTAATAATTTATCGTTTGCTCTTATTCTGATATTTAATTCAATAATTGTTTTTTTTTTTTTTTTTTTTTTTTTTTGACAGAACCATCGATTCTTATTCTTTTTGTTGTTGAAATTGGAAACGTTTTTGTACTTTGGAATGTTTTGCTTGTGAAAATAAAAACATTAGGGATTTAAAGAAGGTATTTTCTTTTCTTAATAGTAATTGTTCTGCGGAGACTGGGACTCAGAAGTATGCTTAATTTACGCTAATTAATGTTCGTTTGGAACAATTTTACTTTTTCAAGAAATTGATAGAAAAAAAGCGTTAGCATATGTCAAAATGAAATTAACAAATTTGATTTCAATTTTTTTTAAATTTCATTTATTTTTATATTAATTTTCCCATAATATAATAAACATAACGTAACACATTAATGTACACTCACGAAGTTAATTTTTGAAAGGAAATTCCTGACTCTTCTTACCTTAGTATAAGAATTTGTATAGCAGGCAAATTTTGAATAGTTAATTTATTTTTTGCGATGTACCTAATCGAATAAAGCTAATCCCACCTAATGTAATGTACAAAGTAAACACATGCCAGTTTGTTTGTTTGGCATATTATATACATTACACTTTTATAAGTATTGTGCATTATCCATAATAACATACACATACTAAAAAATATTACAAAATTATTATGTAAATATGCGCAATTCGCTTATTTTTCTGTTTAGTCTTTTCGAAACTGGCTCCCATAAAAACTTTATTAGAAATAAAATTGATAAAATAAATACGGCGAACGGGAAGAAAATATGAAGTAAAATGTATTATAGCACAATGACCGGATTATATCGAATCAGCATTAAACGAGGAAGCCCTAAGCGAAGTATTACTATGTGCAAAAATTTCTTTTTAACAATTAGTATCACTTAATCAAACGAAATCAAAATAATAGTCATAAAAAATCATTATCAGAAAAATTTGGGAAAGAGATTTCTTTTCATATAAATAGTTTTGAATCTAATATCATTTCAAGCTAAATGCTTTCTTAAAATCCTCGAATAATGAGAAGCAATTGAGCCTTTTAAACTTTGAAGATATAAGATAGAAATACTTTGCCCATCTACTTAGTAAGTGTCTCTCCATCCTAATATTATATTGAATATATTATTGAAAACACTGTTTAATTATTTTACAAATTCCTTAATATAGAGTGGAAGTGAAAAATCAAGTTAACAGAATTCTCTAGATTTTTCTATAAATATATGATGAATTCTGAAAATGTATTAGCGTAAAGTTTGTACAATTGCATAGATATAATTTTACATTTTCTTAATTAATTCTATACTTTCGTAACATTAATATCATTTAAAATCTCAATTGTATAAATTATAAAACTATAATGATAGAAGTAGTAAATTTCTTCATAATTTTACTTAATTTGAGATTTAATAAATATTACGAAAGATGTATTAGTTTCTGTAATATTATCTGACAATTTTTATTCCAATTCTTACACTTCTAACGAAAAGTTCACTATTTTTATATATTACTTATAACAGACTCCGATACAAAATTAATTGAATTAAATGAATTTCTATAATATTTTTGTTATCGTTGCGAAAATTCCTTATGGATTATAAAACACCTCTAATCTATGTTTGATAAATTCTACTACTCTGGAATTATTATTACGCATGCTTTGTTTTTATTTCTTTCCATACAAAATCTTAATTTTTTTTATTTAATTCATTAAAAAGTCTTCATAATTAAAATTTAAAAAAAATTCCCTTCATCAAGAATGTTATGTTTTATTAACAGAATAAGGATAGTTTAGAAAGTTATTTTAATGGAAAAAAATTATTGCTAGCGTAGAGAAATATTATAAATAACTGTAACTGTGCCTGAAGCAGTACTTTTTAACAAAAAGTGCTAGGTAAAAGAAATTATATTGACATTTATTGTCTTACAATTTACAAACTACATAATGCGTTTTTAACTATTATGAAAGGAGTGTAAATTTTTCATCCTATGAGAAAATTTCCAAAAATTAAAAATATATGTAATAAAAAGTTTTTATGCTATAAATTATTCAATAAAGCATATATTGTTACTTCTGGCCTCTATCCGAATATCGATAGCGTGTGTAGCGGTACATTCACTTTTATTGTACTTAACTACAATTTGTCTGCCAGCTTGGGTGTATTTCAGAAAACTGCTGTATGAATATGTAATGTGAGATACTCGAGACCGCATAAATACCCTCTGGATCCCATTTGTTCCTTGATGGAGATCCTCTTATGTGTAACCAATATGATTATTTCTTAATTGTAAAGAAAGTTTCGCCTGAGTGTTCTCGATTTAATTTTCCATATTTGAATTATTTTGAATCACACTAAATTTAATATCACAGATTTAAATTTAATACACTAGATTAAGATGAATTTTGGTCCAGATTTTTTTTAAAACTTTATACACTATATTGTTTTCTACCTGCGTATTTAATTTTACAAATGATAACTCACAACTTGTTATTTTTGTTTTGTTTTGTAGTTCTTGCTTTTGAATTTTGTTTTTCTTTTTTACACATTGAATTACATGTACACCTTATAGTTGACATATTATGTCCTACATAGTCCAGTACTATTAAACACAAATAAAAGCAGGACAAACCTTTCAGACATTCAAAACACCCTCTAATACCTTATAATCAAGTTATTAAAAATATGTTCTATAAAAAGAAATATAAGGCCCCCTAATCTCTGCAGTGACCGTAAACCTTAGCCCTTTTACGGTAATACTTCCTTGTAATGATTTAATGAATCATTATCAAACTAAACAAATATATTTTAATTTTAATATTTTGAAATATTCGAATAAAATACTGCGCTTTAACTCTCTTTACTTTTATATATGTCTTTAAAATACTCATTGGATATTACTGAAATCAGCATTTTCTTTAATTTCTAGGCTTTAATGTGATATTCAATTTTTTTCAAAAATATTACAAATGAATAAATTTTCAGTAAACAATACATAAAATACCAAAATTATTCTATTTTACTTTAAAAATTCTACTTTCTCTAATTCTATACTACTTATTATTGTTTGTTGTTTACATACAAGTAGTAGACAAAACAATGGAAACACTTAATACCTGAATAAATACTTCTATTAATATGGTGTTGGTCTACCGTTAGCATAATGAAAAACAACAATTCATGAAAAATAGATGCATAAAAAATCTCTTGCAAAATGTTACGATATTTTATACCATTCCTCCTGTAAAATATCTTCCAATTCTTCTGATCATGAAGGAGGAGGAAATCACTTCGGTAGGCAAGATACTTCATAAAGGTACAGCAATGTTAAGGTCTGGTGATTGAGGGTGGGCCGAGCCAAAATTTTCACTTCATCCTCCAGCTCTTTAAACAACTTGTAGTGTACTCTGCGGGAGAATTATCTGCCGGAAATAATGAACAGTTACATAGGAAAGTAGTCTATCCAGGGGTGGCCAACCCGCAATCCGCCTTGTGTTCAACTATGGCCCACAGCGCTTGGTCACATGTGGACAAAAATTTAAACTTTTATTGTACATAAAGTACCTAAGAACATTAAATATGAGCCGTTAATATCATATTTCATTTCTGTGGGAATATCTCAGTACATTGACTCAACTACAATCACAATTTTCATTCCATATTCTTGTTCAGAAAGTTGAAAGTTAAGCTCATTTTAGAACCTACATTGACCGATTTGCGGGAGTAGGAGGTGCACAATATATATCTAACCAACAAACGTACTGAGAAGCGCAGGGTGGCACAGATGTCCATTGCTAGACGTGGAGCTGATATGCGAGCAGCTGCTAGTTTGTCAACAACAAGTTTAACATATTCAGCCCCAAAGTATACGAATCCAGACAGACAGACTGTTCGATGTCTTTTGATCTTTAATAATTTAACACCTGCATTGTGTTGTGACTGCAGTTTATTTTTAAATGACATTTCATAAAAGTATAAAATAGACAATTTAAAACTGGTAAAATGAAAAATAAAGTTCAGTTTGAAACAAACATTTGAAAATTTTCAGATGAGTGCAAAGAAAAGAAGAGTTGTTAATGAAAACAGACAATATGAGTACTGGGAACAATGGTACTATTTTATTATTTATGGCTTTAATTTAATGTTTATTTTGTCGAGAAACTGTCGCTTTATTTAAAGAATACAGTGTGAAAAGATATTATGAAATAAACGTAGTAATTATATGTCATTGGAGAAAGAAGTAAAAATATCGAAGATGATAGACATTAAAACGCATTTAAAAGCTCAACAAAGAATGTTTAATATAGTATTATAGCTGCCATTTAATATTAGTAATGCAAATCACATTCTGTTCCATTTGTAATTGCTAAAGAAACTTATATTATTTTCGAATGGTGAGTTTGCAAAGAAATACTTAGCTGTCAAAAAGATCTTAAGCCTAATAAAAGCATAAATTGTTTTTTTTTTTTAATTATTTTATCTAGAAACACAATTATGTCGTCAAGTTGCCAACTTTTCAGATGAAATTACCATAAATCTGAACGATCTAATTCGGGATTTCAAATATATCTCTCCTTTAGCGTTTGGCGAAAGTACAGACATTTAGGACATAATTCAACTTGAAATATTTCTTCGTAGAATAAATGAATCATTTCAAGTAACAAAGTGTTAAACCTGATTAGTTTGAAAGATAATACAAAAGCAGAAGATATATTTTTCAAGCTGCCTAAAACTGTTTATGTGAAAGCTTGTGTTTAGAAATTCTGTTTGGAATGTGAACGTATAGCACAGTTTATGATTGGTAAAGATAAAGGAGTATAAAATTACTAATAAATTAGATTCAAACAACATTAAAACCGAAAATTTAATTATTACCCGTTGTTTGTTTCATCAACAAAATTTGGGAACTCAAGAATTATCGATGAATCATGTTATGCAAATTGTCATAAAGATAGTAAATTACATTCGATTAAATGCACTTTCGCATCAACGATTTAAGGAATTTCTGATAGAATTAGATTCTCTGAAAATAGTGACGTTGTACATTTTAATCATTTCATGTGGTTCAGTTGTGGGAAATGCTTACGCCAATTGTTTCAGTTACAGTAAGAAATTCATATATTTATGAATGAAAAGCAAAATTTAGTGCCAAAATTAAATAAAGATGGGAAGTTGTAGAATGTATACTTTTAGTGTAAATAGTATAAAACTTAATTAATTAAATATATCTTTACAAGGAAAAGATAATTTAATAAACATTGCTTTTAACCAATTCAAAACATTTCACAAGAAAAAAAATGTTGTTAGTTGAATCGAATGGAAAAATAATAACGTGCAATATATACCATTATTGAAGGAATTTAAAAATCCGAAATGTGCCAATACTTCCAAATATAGTGAATAAATGAGAAAAACATATAACTGCTTTAGACAATTGTTTCAGAAATTTAAGCAAACACGATAAGTTATTTGAAGTATATTCAATTCCCTTCCATGTTGATATCGAGTCTGCTCCAGAAAATCTTATGAAATTAATTTATTTACGGTGTTATGACGAATTAAAACACCTTTTTCGAACATCAGAACTAAAAATTAAATATAATAACACTTATATAAAAAGGAAAATTTAATTTCAGATATCAGTCACTAACTAAGTTGTAAGAATTTTTCGATCAACTTACGTCTGCAAATCTTTTTTCCCCCAAAAAATGAAATTCTCAGAGATTTAAAACACGACTTTGTTCGCTTCTCACGTTGCGAAAGGTGAAAATGAATATAATTTTTAATGAAAAATTTGGATTTCGGCGTTAAAAGTACTGAAATTTAATAAATTGAATTCATTTTTACACACTTGTGTGTGTATGTGTCGTTAGAACAAATTACATCGTTAAGACATCATAGTTCTAGTTTTGATGTTTTGTGCATAATTGTACGCTTTTCTCAGTATTGTCTATGAGCTAATGTATGCATTATTAACTCAGTCATGGATTGATATTTTGGACAAATAATTCCAGTCTTTAATCCAACCTATTGTTCCATCCACAGTTTTCACATTTAGAAGTAACAAGTTTTTCTTTTTCATACCTAAATCATAATTTTAGACGCAATTCCTCTAGACAAAATTCGATTTTAAAGTATTTAGACGCTCACGTCTCTATTTGTCGATCACCAACAATACTTTTCAAAAAAGTTTCTTGAAGTCTTTGTAAATGTATCCAAAGGAAATAAGTAACTATTCCATAACCATAAGGAAACAGAATTTGATCATATCTCTGATACATTATCTCTAGTATTTGAGACAGACGTGGGACAGTAAAACTAAAGAAATACACAATTTAGTGCTACAAGGGGGAATATGAAGCCTCTTCAACACATTTACGAAATATGAAATAATTCTGTATCCTCGTCCCTCAGGCATTAATTATCTGTTGTGTTAACAAAAGAATATCCCAACTTCGAAGAGTTACTATTAAAAAACAAAAGAAGTTACAACCATTTTGAATACATTTAATTAAAAAAATAATATTTTAAAGTTTATTAAAGATTATACATATTCAATGTTACCATCACCAGAAACAGAACAATATCATGCCGATAAAATAAAAGACCTCCCACCATTTTTTCAACATGTCCGGTGTTACTGTTTGAATGGCTGTAGTTATCTGCTTTTTCAGTTCGTCAATGCTCACTGAGAAAAACACCTCATCCATCTTATAATATCGTAAAGACAAAAAGTAGTATCACTAAAGACAAAAAATTTGTTGTGAGTTATATCAGTACTTCTAAAGCACTACTCATTAAGAACAAGATTGTCATCTTCTCTGCACCCAACCCACCGTATGATACTGGACAGCGTTTGTGTTTCTTGTTGTAGTCACATTGAGCATTTGTAATGATTATAAGTTTCAAAACGTTATTACAACGTTTTTTCTGAATTTCACTTGGTGTGTGTGTGTGTGTCATCAAATTTTCAATCGTTAATTTACCAATTTCCCATCAAGCTAGAGCTTTGAAATTTTGGGAATCGTTCTTACTCACCTAACAATGCAATATTTAGACATTTGCGACAAGTCTTAACTAATATTTCTATAATTTTAATAAATCAAAATATCCCTTCTACTCGGCGCTTTTAGGATTAAGGAAAAAATTTCTTTCCCCCTCTGGGAACGCCGGGAATTCCACATACGCCACATGATGTATCGTAAAAATTTTCTACTCACAAAGGGGAGATAGTAAGGGTTGCTGACTTATAGTTAGTAATGATTCGCAAGAAAGAAAGATTCCAATATTTGGCGCCATGTCATATCACAATAATTTTTTCTGAATTCTGGTTCACATTTTTAATAGAATGACTTACAAACTTTCAAATGCATGTTTTGATTTTATGAGTATTATGAATTTTTAAATACGCTCACAAATGTCTCTTTTTAAGTAAATTTTAAAGTTAAAAATTATTATGTATTTCACTTAGTGTATGTATCATCAAATTTTCGATCGTTAATTTAACCAACTTCCCATCAAGCTAGAGCTCTGAAATTTTGGGAACCGTTCTTACTTGCCTAACAATGCAATATTTAGATATTTGCGACCAGTTTTAACTAATATTTCGATAATTTTCTTTAATAAACTTTGCTACCATATAAAAGCATTGTTTTTAAAAACGTTTATTTTTATCTCGAATTATTTTTAATTTGATATGTCCCAAACTGTTGTAACTACTTTAATTTTGTAATTGTAGCTTTTCAAATTTGAGATATTCTTTTGCGAAAATCCCATCACGTCAAGGAATTTTTTGTTACACATATCACGAAAGATAATGCAAGATGAAATTGAAAATCATTCTCTTTCTGTGATACAATTAAATTACGATTGATGTGGGAACATTTTTATGTTGGAAGACCTCAATAAATTATTGGTAATCTAATAAGACATTAATATATCTCAAATCAAAATAGGGATGAATTCAATAAAATTTTATTTAAAAGTACTCCTATCAGAATATTACATTACAAAATGTAATGCAAAATACTTCATACACACATATTATACTATTCATTACAAAATATGCTGTTAGTAAATTCTAACTATATTTATTTTAATAATTATACTTTCGAAAAACAGTAAAGTTTTTTTTTTCATTTGCAATGCTAGAATTCGTCTAGAAAGCCTCTTCGCCTGATATCCTGCAGCATATCAGTGGCATTTTCTGCTTCTTTGTTATAAGTTTTTATGGTATTTAATTAGATTGTATCAAAATGAGCATGTAATAGTTTGGAAGGAACAATTTTATTGAGCAGATTTGTATACCCAGACCCATAAGCAAGAAATGGAAAAACATATTAATTTTAAAAAAATTTGTTTAACACGCTTTTGTATCCTTTTGACAGGTTCAATAAGCATCACTAGAAGCATGATTAATTGTTTTCGCTGTATGATAATAAACTAGTCTTGAAATGATAAACATTTAATTAGTTTGATGAACAGAATATAATATTGATTGCTAATTATTTCAAGCATTTTTAACCAATGCGATTCTAAAAAAAAATTACATTGCTCAAAAAGTTTCGAAGCAGTTAACTTGTAGGGGTAGTTTTGGTTTTCTTTTCTAAGCACTTTAATTTGTCATGAAATTTCTTCTTTTAAAAAGAATTACAGTTAATTCAACACTATTTGCTTCTTTTTTCAGCCCATTCATGTTAAAATATTAAGGTTTCTGTATCCTAGTGATTAATGTTTCACGTATCTTGACTGACGATGTTCAAGTTGTAACACAAGTTCGAGCTCTGATTAATCAAACACTGGTCGTGTTGAATAAAAAGGGATGATGTAGTTAAGCGAAAATGAGCCTGTACATTCCATGATTGGTGTGATGTTGAAGTTGGATGAGTTAGGAACCATCTCACTCACCTCCTCGTCATTCAGCGGTGGCTAAAATATATGACTTTTTCATAATTTTAGCCATACCTTCCTGTATCTCTGGGACAAGTATGTCAAACTCGTGATCCACAGCGAATGTATTAGAAACCTAGTCAATATCACAGCATGTAGCAAAAGTGTTTCTAAAAAGACAGTAGCTTAATTTTTAACGATTCCAGTTATAAAATTATTGGAATTATAACCAATAATCATATATATCGGTAAGGAACCGCAATATTCATAAAAAAAATAGTATCATTCTTCTTCAATCCTCGTGTCATTTCTTCCCCTAATATTTTATATGGCTGAAATTAAATAATACTTACCATGCATCATAAAATAATACTGCCTTTTTTGGTGTGAGATTTATATATCTTATATATCTAAGAAACATAAGTTTATTTACGTTAAGCTTATTAATTCATACAGTTATTCGGTGCCTTTTTTAAGATAATTTTCATAAACATATATATTATTTCATGTTAACGAATGCTCATCTACTTTAATCCCTTGTATTCATCATGTCTTTACAGAAACAAGATGATCGTAAAACTAAACGAAGCCGATCGAAATCGGTATTTCTAAGAAAAATAACAATTGAAGTATTTTTGTTGTGATAAGAAATATAACATAATCTCCTTGACATGTAATAATACTATTAATTTATCAAAACTATACAACATTAAATGTCCCTATTAACATCATATTCACTATAATACAAATCAAATCCCAAGAAATAGTAGCCCTACTATGAAGATTAAAGAGGGGGGAGAAAAGCTATCACTATAACTATCATACATATAGTATGGCACACTATGTGTATGATATATATATCATACATATAGTATGGTGTATTTTTATCAGTATTTAAAAATAAGATTGTCAACCTTACTCTAAGCGACATAAACTCAGCCAAAATGAAACGTAAATATATTGTTACAATGCATATCCCCATTTGCTAAAGATCTTGAATTGCATTGTCGTGTGACTCTAATTTTTATTGCATTACTTTCACGATGTGAAGCTATTGTGTTTCGTGAACTGTGATGACAATTGCAGGGGTAATCGACTGTTATGTTACTCTAATTTTCAGCAATTTCTAAGGAAACGTAATTGATCCTTATGTACGTAATGCTGTAAATTACAGTTATTCCTGCTGATTTGTCTAGTGTCTAGAAGCCATGGATTGAAGAAACCTGCAGTCTGGAAAAAATAGAGTTTAATGTGTTGAGATCTACAATAACAGCTTCAAATTATCAAGAAATGCAGTAAGAAATGCTCTGGATAGGGACTATAGAGAAATCCATGGTCATTTCTTCCACCAATAGCAGCAATATTTTAAATAGTTTAATAAAATTAACAGGCATCTAGTTTTCTGCTGTCTTCCTTAGCGTGATTGTCTTATATATGCACTTTCAGAGAACGAGAGATATAAATTTATTTACGTTACGCTTATAAATTCATGCAGTTATTCGATGTCTCTTCAGTTAATTTTCCAAAACAGATATATTATTTTGTATTAATAATTGCTTATCTACATCATTCCCTTACATTCTTTATGTCTTTATTGAAACAAGATGCCGGTAAACTAAATAAAATAGTGTGATCAAAATCGGGATTTCCAAGAAAAATAAAGTATAACATTATCTCCTTGATATGAAGTATAACATAGTCTCTTTGATATGAAGTATAACATAATCTCTTTGATACGAAGTATTACATAATCTCCTTGATATGTAATAATGTTATTAATGTATCAGATCTATATAACTTTAAACTACTCAATTAAAAACATATGCGCTTTAGAACAAATCAAATCATAAGGAATAGTAGCCCTGTTGTGAAGATTAAAAGAAATTAGAAAGGAGATTGATACCCTGATTATAGAACATAATTAATTCTACCAAAAATGAAACATAAATATATTGTTCCAATGCATATTTACATTTGCTAATGATCTTTAAGTGCTATTAAATGAAATTGCGTGAAACTCTAAAGAATGGTTGTATTATTTTCTCTATATGCAGTTATTGTACCTTGCGAACTTATCACAATTGCTGAAGTAATAAAGAGTTATGTTACTCTAATGGTCAGCAATTTCTAAAGAAACGCAATTTAGTCTTATGTAAATTATAGCTATACATGTTGATTTATTTGGTTTTACATTGAACCATAGGTTGAAGAAACGCGCTTTATGGAAAGGGTTGAGTTCTACAATAACGGCCTTCGAATGATCCGTAAACGGTAGAATCAATGTATAGTTTTGGATGGTGACTATTTAGAAAGAAGTCTTCAGAATAAAAAATAAAAATTAAGTTTCTATCTCTATATCCCTAGATAATAATTAAACAGTGGGATATTTCAACCTAAGCTTCCTGAAAATAAATAAATCTGTATGAATAGCAATAACTTAAAGCGCCTTACGTACATAAGGATCAATTAATAAGTAGAATAAATTTTATCCAGATATCTCGGTTATTTCTTAGTAATAATTAAAACTTTCGATACCCCCTCGCAGTTAATTGTACTTGAGGAAACCAAAAACTAAGTCCTGAAGAATAGTAATAATTATTTCCAAATGTATTAGTTGTAACTGGTATTTTAACATCCATGTACTATTTTGCAGATAGACCTGTTGCGACGTCTCAGTCTGATGCTCATCTTCTCTGTCCTTGGACACTCCGGCAGATCCTGTGGACGATGCTCCTCTCCCTCATTTTGTACCAATAACAAGTCGCCATGTAATCTAATTATCCACTGTGCCTGAGAACGCAATAGTCGCTTTTCTGAAGCTAAAAGACGGGTTGGCTTCGGACTTGTTGAAAACAGCTTCTTCCAGGGAGGATCCATCTGATCCTCCTCCCAGAAGGCTCATCGGCAGAGAATTCTTTTCAAAGGTGCTTTCTGGACAGTTATGGATTGTTTCGATTTGAGATGGACCACAGTCTGCGAACTTCTACAACAAGGAGCCGACGAACTTTCTACATCTAGCGTGGAACTCTTTTTAAAGGGACATTTTCATTTTAACCGTTTACCGATTATCGAATGGAAGTAATGAATTAAGTTATTGTGCTTTATCAATTTTATTACCGTTTAAGTTGTCTCTATGTTGGGTAATGTTTAAATCGCGATGGCTTAGTTGAAATTAGTGTAAATTAGATGTGACATATTTACTCAAGTACGGCTAGAATATGCTCAAAGTGCTAAAGCATTGTTTAAAAACTTCAACAAACACTTTTATTTCGAAAGATATAATCGGGCCCAAGCATATCTCTTTAAATAAAAATAACTGAAGCAGAAAATACAAGGACTACACAAAAATAATAAGCCAATCGAAATCAGAGTAACAGTATTATGAAACCTGTGGAAGAGAAATATTATCGCAAAATAAATCGTTACTAAACGTTTTTGTAAAAAAAGATGTGTAATGTGCTTGAGAAAAAAGATTTCTTAAAATTAAATCAATTTGTTTCGTTGTGTGGTTAATTTAAACTGCTACAATAAATTTTAATTTTTAATAATGTTTTAAAAGATTGTAATTTAAAGATATTGCAATCTTTTACAAGCAGTTTATTTCATAAATACTTAGTTGTTTGGTGTTTTTCATATAGTGTTTATTTTCAAATGACCATACATTAATTTATACCTAAAAGTGTGCTATTGAAAATACGCGGTACTCTTCAGGCTTAATTTCCGTAAATTGAAGAGAGAGTTAAAATTATCAAGAAATAATTACTAAGACATTAATACTTATCATATTATTTTTAAATGTTTTTAAAATGCACAATAAAATTCCAGAACAAGAAATAGTTTAAATTTAATAATTTGATGATGATTTGAAAAAAAAAATGGCCCTGGAGAAAATTTAAATGTTTTTCAAACAAAGCATTTTAAGTATATAAATACAAATTAAATTATGAAGTACCTCATTATTATAATATAATTCGTTTGAATAAAGAAGGTGCAAAGCAACACTCCTTTAATTTTCAACTCTATTTAATTTATAACGTAAATTTACTACATCTGTTTCACTTGTTAGAATGTTGCCAAATGTATATTTAACGAATAATTAATGAAATAACTAGAAACAAGAGTTTTAAGAATTTTTTTAACTTTTTTCAAAGCAGCATTATTCTGAAAATATAAATTAGGAAAATGTTTCTATGAATGTATTTAGAGAGAGGGGAAATAAATTAAATCCAGTGCAACGCGTGAATTATTTTATTTCTCAAAAACGTTTAGAATTTTTAAATAATATGATCATTTATATAAAAATTCAATAATATCAAAAAGACCTTTAAGACAGTTATTTTCTTTTCTCAAAACATGTTCATAATTTATTCTCAGTTATTTTTGAAGTTTTATGTTGCATTTACATATAAATTGATGCTAAAACTTTTACTTCGGAATGAAAATATCTTTAAAAAAATTTATTATTTAATCTGATGATTAAGAATGAGCCTATTAATTAATCTATGAATGGATGATTAGTAATGAACCGATTAATTTATTAATTAATCGGTGAATGAATGATTAAGAATGAATCAAATTTTAGATATTAAATATTGAGTTATTTTGATTTAATTTTTTATTATTTGTTCATAGGAATGAATTTTTTTGACACAATAGTAAAGGCATGCTAATATTTTTTAACTCAATAGCTTAAAATTTCATTTTGTTCTTGAAAACTAAGTAGTAGAATTTATAAAGTCAGTTCTGATTGGTAAAATGCAATTATCTATGACGTGTATTGGCGCTTCGCTTTCTTTTAAACAATTTTTTCTGTCACTGTTTATCTCATAACATTCTTTGTTAGCTTTATAATTGGGTATAACATAACTATAAGAAAAATTCCAGTACTTTTCCGTTATAACCATATCGAGAATTTTCAATGCTACATTGACGTGTTTTAGCTTGATTCTTTTCGCGATACTAAGCTTTCATATACCTACTTTCATTCTCTCACAATCTATTTTCTTATTTCTTCTGAAAGAGAAAAACAACAAAAAGAGAAATTTCAAGAATAAAACATTTTTTTTTATTGCATCTTTAATATAAAAAAAAATTGTAAACAAAGAAAACATTTTGAACTTTTGACTGTAAAACAATTTAACATTGACAGTGGATAGAAATTTTATAATGGCGTCTAACGGGGTGTACTTTTTTTTTTTCATTCCAATCATTCAATTCCACGTGAATTCTATTAAAGAAAAATTCAGATATTGATGGCAGTGTTTCTCTCGCGTTTATTCTGCCATTTTGCACTTTCCCACAAACGTTCAGTAGATTGTGCAGGACACCGAATATCCAGATCAACAAAATGGTAAGTATGATTCACCATTAAATGCTCGTATCCGGCAGCTGTCGTCATCTGCCGGATACGAGAACATCTTTCTCTTCCTTACAAGAACAAATGCTACTTAGCCATTTCGGCTGCAAGTCACCACGGAAGATTTTAAACTTTTACATTACTTGTGGGAAATTACCATGTCGCTTTCAGGGAAATGTTAAAAATGGAGAATTAAATGAATGTGGTTCACTATGCAACTATTGTCAGGAATGAAGTTGAACTAAACGGGTCATGCATCACTCCAAGAAAGTTCTCCAAGCAAGGCGGCATGCGGTGTGGTTATAACGAAAAATTACGAAATTTCCTCTAACTATTTCTAATTAATAAACTATCTTAAAATATTTCGTTTTGAATCTCAAAGTAAAAAATGCGTATCTTTATTTTTTTTTCCGCTTCAAATATCTCAATCTCTCAAAGAATCTAAATTTTTCCAGTCTTAAACAATAGATTTGGTACTCAGCCTTAAAAATAAGCCTCTTCGTAGGAAGTTTTTTGTCCATCTCATGTTAAATAATAAGAGTGCTCAAAGAAAGAAAGTCTTTAAAAAAATTAAATCTTTCTACTTAGAATTAAAATTTTGAACTACAAGTTCTTTTTTTCAAATTAAAAAACAGTCGAGTTATGTTTAAAATAAGTTGTTTGTTTTTATTCCATCATGAATTCATTATAAAATCTACACAACGAACAATACAAATACCGAAGGGTTCTTTAAGGTGTAATGCTCATTATTTCATTAATAGTTTCGCTAATAATGGGTTTTTAATGAGGCAGAAGAATGCGGAGAACACAAAGAATAAATAATTTTTTCGCAGTAAATCGAAAAAAAAATTTAAAAGAAAATATGTACTCTTTCATGAATCATGATGAACACTAAGAGGGATGGATTTAAAATGCTATCTAACAAGACTATTTTGTATTATTTTGCAGGAAATTGAATAGTTCGGTTAAAAAATCTTTAGCAATTTATTTCTGCTTTTCATATAACTAAAAATGTAATATTGCCTGGAAAAATATGAATTGCATGAAATTATAAGTGATCATTACGTTAAGTTTAATCATTTTTGTAATTTTTGTTTAACTTTCTAGAAGTTACTCGATTTTTCTTAATTTTTTTTTAGTTCGATAAAAAAAAATATATTGAAATGAAAGCTGTGAAACTTCCTCGGGTACTATAATTTCTTCCATACGTTAAGAAAAATTAGCTTATTCAGATTACTCAGATTAATTAATTTTAGGAGCAATTCTTAAAGCAAGAATTGATTGTACAATTAAAATAAATTAAATTGAAGTGATAAGAAATTGATTATAAAAAAACCATCGTTTATTTATGAAAAAATTGTCTTCTTTCTAATATATTATGTCATCAAAATTTTCGGTGATGGAGTTAAAATTTTTATTTTGAGCTTTGATTAAACGAAAGAAAAATAATTAATTGTTTGTAGACCATTATTTTGTATTTTGAATTCAGTTTTTAATAATGAATTATTCACTAAATTATATAAATTGCTTGAAAAATCGATGTTCTTTGGTATTTAAAAGACACTTGGAATTGGTTAAACTATAAGTTGACTATAGTCACCGTTAGTCAATTAGTATATCGATATTCGAATCCAGTATTGTATGATATCGATTGTGCAGTAGAATCATCAGTCATGTGGTGCCATGTAACCAATCATAGTTAGTTCTGTGTATGCCAAATACATCTATTATTTTTTTTCCTACATTTAGTTTTACTAAGCAAGCAAAAAATTTGTATATATTGTTAGAACTGCGGGAAATTCTTAAAATTTAGGCAAGCCTTACGCCAAAAAAAATATATTAATGGATTTAAGGTGTTTCTTTTTCATTATTTAGTTCTTTTCTTTTTTGGTTGTATCCAGTAACTCCGTTTTATATAGTTGTCCTGCTACTTAGTTTTTGTTTCAAAATATTAAAGAAATAGTAATTTTTCGACATAAAAATTTATGATTAATAATTTAATTTTTTTTCTTTTTAATATTTTGCACAAATTAGAAACTTTTTATGGAAATTTATTTGACAAGTAATCACATATTAAAATTACTCAAATGTCTCCAGAAATTTTTCAAAGAAAGCACCTTATTTTAACTATTGGGAAATGAAATGCTGTATAAGACGCTTAAATGTTTAACTGAAATCATTTTTGATAGGCTTAAGGCCTACTAAACAGGGTTAATAAAGTAAACTTTACCTCAAATAATGCACTGATTTTAAATCACAAAATACTCATTTTATTCTTGTTTCTCTTTTTATCAGATAAAGACGTCATAAAATCATTATTCGAATTTCAGGTTGAATTCGTAAGCTTTCATATATCGTATTAGACGGAACTAAGAAACAAAAAACACCAAATGTAAATTTATTATTGTATTAAAATGTGCAGATGCAAGTGTTTGAAAATATTAGCTTTACTGTAAATATTCTTATGTCTAATTTTTTGTTGTTGTGTGAATAGAGATTAAAAATGTATAAATAACAGAGCGCATTTTGCAAATGAAATAAAAATTACGTTTTTGTTGAATATGTTGTACTGTGTTTATTTTGTTACTGATTATTTCAATCAAAGCACGTGTTATGGAATAAAATTTGACATTAAAAAACTTTTAACACGAAATCGAAGAGATATATATATAGTTCCACAACAAATGACGATTCATTCCTAAGTCTCCAAGACAACACACAGGTAGAAGAATTTGGACAATAACAGACACAGTATTTACACAATTCAATGACACAGATACAGGAACAAAACACACATTAAGTACAATCACAGTTATTACGTAGCAACGTTCAGTTCACCAACTTATTACTCTTCGCTGCGGACAGCCTCCGTAGTAATAATCTGCACTTCCGGGACTGACTCTGACGATTCCCAGCAGATACACGTCACTTCTTCGCAAATTCCCCCGGCACACTTTACTTCAAGTGCCAATAGCTTTCCATCGATCCCTCGATCGATCTCCTCCACAGAGTCTCCAAAGACAGACTCTCCATAACAGTTACGCTAAAATCAGGCCGAATCTCCAGCAGATTCACTTGGCCACGATTCCCAGAATAAGATTCCTCAGACACACTCTTTCGACTGCAGATCTTGGCGTGTTTTTCTTTTCCGACGTCGCATAGGACAATTCACGAAAAGTCCGTAATTTTCTTCCCGTGCGGTTTTTCGCTTAAGTTCCAGTGTCTTCGTCACTAAAGTCGCCAAGTCACCAAATTGTCGACAAAGTGAAGGGGTCATTACCCAAACTCTCATGTTGCTGATTGGTGACATCTCTTTAAAATTAAGGAGTTATTAAAAAAGAAATTCAAAATTTCTTAAAAAAATCTAAAAACGTTATTAATTATGAAATCTTAAAAATAAATTTATTCAAAAAATAAAGAAAAGTAATACAAAAAATTAATAAGAAGAAGAATATATAGTAGCAAGAGATAACTGGAAAAAAAAAGAAATTCTTTTAAAAATGAAGAGAAGGGAAATAAAGCTTTATAATATTGCCTATAGATTAAAATAGAGGTAAGTAGCTTAAACATGTTTTAATGATCAAATTTCCACAATCAGTAATAGCTCTATGAAACAAAAGGCAAGCCTAATTTAACACAACAAGAAAAAATTAAGGAAGCAAAAAAAAAGTTTAAGAAAACCTCTAATTTATATCAAAATTTAATAACGATGGTAGCGTCCCCTATGAATCAGAATAAAGATCAAGAAAAAAACATCTCAAATAAGTTTCGGAAAAGACTTTAACTAAAATTATAAAAAGACTCAGAAAAGAGAGTTATAAAAACACGTAACAGAAATTAAATTTCTAAAACAACAAAAGAAGAAAGTTATGCTATTTTACAATTTTAAGAAATTAATCGATCTTATAATTTTTGTATTTTAAATTTGTTTTTTTTTTAAAAAAAAAAATTAATAGGGTAATCAGCTTTAACATAAGTTTGAAAGAATTTATTTAAATTATTTTAAAAATTTACAGGAACATTAATTAATTTAATGTTTTGCAAGATGTAGTTAAATAATATATTTCTAAAAATATTTAACCTTAAATTGCAAGCAAAGAAAGTACTCTATTGATAGAAAAAAGAAATTGTCTCCCTTTTAAAATATTACTAATAATCCTACTACCTACAACTTCAAAGTTAATATTTAAATAATCTGTTTCATAAGAGTTCATTTTATTTTCAATTATATTTTGATAAGGAGAGTAAAATGATAAATCCGGCTTAAGTTCTGCGTTGAATTTGTTTTAAAAAATTATAAGGTCACTTTATATGTAAACTGAATTTATTGACATCTACAAAATCTTGTTCATATATGAATGCAGTAAATATTTACAAGGCTGTTTTTTTTCGTCCACTCTGTAATATTCCTGTATTTTGTTTATATTTTTTATCATTATAAAAAATATAATTTACTTTTAAAACAAGATTAATAAAAAATATAAATTTCTCATAAGAAATAGATCTATTAATTTTTAATTTTTTTAAATTAACCAGAAGAATATTATTAAATACTGTATATCAGTTGAATTAAATAAATGTTTAAAGTCATGACTATAAGTTGAGTAAATATTTTTATCATTAACGTAATTAATAGTTTATAGCTGTTTTAATAAAAGCAGACTTATCAAAACCATATATAGTATTTTGTAAGATATTTTACCAGCTTTAGTAATTTAAGTATTAAAAGCTAAATTTAATACGTACTTTACGAAATTTAGCAATTTAAAAGAAGTGAGAAAATGTTACAGTATTAAAAGTATAATTTGATTTTTTTATCTTAAGCTTTAATTCTATTGGAAATTTCTTTATCGCTATTTGCAACTTTAATAAAAAATATTATTATTAACAAGATGCTTATTAGTCATAATAGCATAATTTTTTTTTCTAATAATAGAATAGTTACCAATAACCTTACAAATTTCGAACTCATACTGTAGGGTTTTTTTATATAACTTTTTAGATCTCTAAACTTAGTGCTCGCTTTTGTCTTTAAATTAAAATACTTAATTTCTTAGTTATTACTGTATTGATAATCCTCAAAAGCTTCGATAGGTACACATCATATTCAATAGACAAATTAGTTAAAAAAAATTCACTGTCTTCAGAAATTCTTTTCTTAACATAAATATTACTGTTAGAAATTATAAGTCTGAAATTTGTACTTTTATTCATAATATCTTAAAATATATGACTTTTTAATTAAAAGTATATGAAACGTCATATTTCTAAGGATGGAAGTTATGATTTGTGTGAATGAATTTAGAAGATTATCGGTGCTTGTTCTCAAAAGAGACAAGATTTTTTTACTTCAGTTTTGACAATCGATGTGAACCTTTTTATTTTTTAAAACTAATAATATAACTATTAGACTTTCACGCACACAAAAAAAAAAAACATTTTTTTCTGTTCTCAGTTATCAAAAGTATACTGACACTTCATGTCAACAGCAAAATAATTAATGAAATAAATCAATAACTCAAGATAAAAAAAAACATTGTTTTTTAAAACAACGTTTTTAAATGGTGGCAAAGTTTATTAAAAAAATATTGAAATATTAGTTAAAACTTTGTAAAAAACCTCATATCTCTTTCGTCTTTAAAATCCCTCTCTCAACGTAATTCAACATATCTTCCATAGATGGAGCCAGGTTACTATACAAATTACGTTATTAAAAAAATTATTGAAATATTAGTTAAAACTTGTCGCAAATGTCTAAATATTGCATTGTTAGGCGAGTAAGAACGATTCCCAAAGTTTCAGAGCTCTAGCTTAATGGGAAGTTGGTTAAATTAACGATCGAAAATTTGATGACACACAGAAACACTCACACACACACCAAGTGAAATACAGAAAAACGTTGTAAAAAGAGAGAACATAGCTAATTGATCACATTTAATCAAATTTTAGTTCCCCATTATCATCAGTTAACAATTAAAAACTCAAATTGTAAATTTTCCTATCAAGTACCAAATAAGTTTAATGGTAATTGCTTAAAAATTTTTTAATATTTTATTATAATAATATGTTTATTCTCAGGTTTATCTCCTGCTGCCGGGGGGGGGCTTACATTTTCCTGTTATTTATCTTATTATTCAAAGAATAAAAATTTAATTTAAAATCAAAAATAATGAAGATCCAGGTAACTACGGAGTGATATTTAAACTATTTAAATTTAATGTGTAAATTACGAGTTTTATATTACTCCCTGTACGATATTTTAATCAATTATTTAAAAGAAATTATCAAATTTTTACCAATAAAAAGAATCATAACATTCATTCAAAACAAAATCAATTTTAATTAACAAATGTAAAAATTTCCAGCTAATTAACTAAATGTAAAACTTCGAGAACCTCTTTGAAATCTTGGAAAAAATGTTTAATAAATATTTTAACTTTTAATGATTTGAAGAACTGAGTTAATAAATGAATGAAAATAAAACATTACTTACAATAAACAATTGGAAGTAAAGAAAACTGCCTTTAGAATGAAACCAAACAAAATGATACGATAATTCCATATAGTGTAATTCCTTTCATTGATTGAATCACATTATTTTCTTTTTCAAATGAGAAGGGAAAAAATTATATTATCATTACGAATGGAATGATCGATTAAATAAATGAATATTCTGCTAAATAACAGTCACAAGGTTTGGTTATAAAATAATGGGACTGACGCTGCTATAGAAGAAGTACGCATGCGCCAAACGTCTGCGACCGACAGCTGTTTAGCGTGATAACTTTTCTTTCGAATGCAGTGTTTCTCGCTTCTGTAAGCCAATCCATATAGCCGTAGCCTTAATTTGCTTTAGAGTTATTTTTTTTACGCCGAAAAAATGATAAGAGAGTAACGAATTGTTGTGAAATTTCACCTGAAACTTGGAAACATCGCTACTAAATTTAATTGATTGAAAGTGTGAGGCAAAGAATTTTTATCGTTTGCACGTGTTTCTGAGTGGTTTAAGTGTTTTCAAGATGACCGAGAAGACGTTGAAGGTGATTCACGCCCGGGTCACCATTCCACGTCAAAAGCGGATGATAATATCGAAAAAATCTGTAATCTGGTTCGATTTTACCGTCGGTTAAGAATTCGTGCGATCCCAGAGACTGTAGGAATCGACAAAGAATTCTTTCGGAAAATTTTACAAAACAATTTTAACATGAAAAAAGTGTGTGCCAAAATTATGCCTAAAATTCTCACGTTTGAACAACAAGAAGCTCTCAAAATTGTTTGTAATGAATGACACTTTAAATGCCGTTGAAAATGACATAACTATCATATAACTATTCGACTTTCACACACACTCACGCAAAACATTTTTTCTGTACTCAGTTATCAAAAGTATACTGATACTGTTCATATCAACTTCAAAAATATTAATGAAATAAATCAAAAAGTCGGCGCATAGCTAAATGGCCACATTTAAAGAAATTTTAATTCTGTTATCATCACTTAACAATGAAAAAGCTCAAACTGTACATTTTCCTTTCAAGTACCAAATATGTTCATTGGTAATTATTTAAAATAAATTTTAGTATTACATTTTGACTGTGTGTTTATTTTCAGGTTTATTTCTAGCTGCCGGGGGGGCTTATATTTTCCTATTATTTACCCTATTATTCAAAGAATGAAAAAGAAATTTAAAAGCCAAATTAATAAAAATCCGGGTAACTATGGAGTGATATTTAAACTATTTAAATATAATATGTAAATTACGAGTTTCACATTACTTCCTGTACGATATTTTAATCAATTACTTAAAAGAAACTATCAAATTTTCATCAATAAAAAAGAAACATAACATTCATTTTAAAAAAATCAATTTTACTTAACAAATGCAAAAAATTCCAGCTAATTAACTGAATGTAAAACTCTTCGAGAACCCCTTTCAAATCTTAGAAAAAATGTTTAGTAAATGTTTTAATTTTTAATGGTTTGAAGAACTGAGTTAATACAGGAATTAAAATAAAATATTAGTAACAATAAATAATTGTAAGTAAGGAAAACTGACTTTAGAATGAAACCAAATAAAATGATACGGTAATTCCATATAGTGAAATTCTTTTCATTGTTCGAATCATATACAAGGGCTATTTCTTATCTTCTTTTTCAAATTGAAAGGGAAAAAATTATATTATCAATGCGAATGAAATGATCCATTTTGCTAAATATTATTCACGAAGTGTGGTTAGTTATTAAATGACGAGGCTGACACTGCTATGGAAGAAGTGCGCATGCGCCAAACGTCAGCGACCGACAACTGTTTAGCATGATGACATTTCTTTCGAATGAATTGCCTCCAGCTTCTGTCAGCAAATCCAAACAGCCGTAGCCTTCGTTTGCATTAGAGTTATTTTTTGTTTCGCCGAAAAAATTATAAGAGAGTAACAAATTGTTATGAAATTTCACATGAAACTTGGAAACACCGCTACTGAAATTTAATTTATTGAAAGTGTGTGGCAAAGAATGTTTATCGAGTGCACGTGTTTCTGAGGGATTTAAGCGATTTCAAGATGGCCGAGAAGGCATTGAAGATTATTCACTCCCGGGTTACCCTTCTACGTCAAAATCGGATGATAATATCGAAAAAATCGGTAATCTGGTTCGATTTTACCGTCGGTTAAGAATTCGTGATATCCCAGAGACTGTAAGAATCATTAAAAAATTCTATCGGCAAATTTCACATAACAGTTACAACATGCAAAAAAGAGTGTGCCAAAATTATGCCAAAAATTCTCATGTTTGAACAACAAGAAA
>BMAW01050094.1:4690-17208 GCA_019974015.1 Nephila pilipes | reverse complement strand
CAACATTATTACGTTCACTTTCTTGCTGAACTCCATGAAAGAATTAGGGGGAAACTACAGAAATTGTGGATGAACAAGTCATTCCGCATTGTCTGTCAAGAGGTTTCTAGGCCAAGTTCAGCATCCCAGTTATTAATAATTTGACCATCCACCTTATTCTCCGGATCTTGCTCCATTCGACTTTTATCTGTTTCTTAAGGTGAAATCTGCATTAAAAGGAACAAGATTTGAGTCCTTAGAATCTGTGAAAGGGGAAAAGGCACGCGTCCTGAAGAAGCTGACAGAAGAAGACTTCCAGTACTGTTTCGAGCAATGAAAGATTTGCATGGAGTGTTGAAAGGATAGATGAGGGTTTTATGTTGAAGTGATAATAAGTAAATATGCATGAAGTCAAAATAAAATGCTTTACAGCTTCAGTCTCGTTATTTAATAGACTCACCTTGTATATCTATCTTATTGTCACTGATATATTCTGAAACCTTTTTGTAGAACTGATTTTGGGCTTCTCAGAAGCGAATAAAAATATTTTTAGTATTTGTTTCTATGATTCTACATCGATGAAAATTCAGAGAATGATACTTCCAGCTTTGATTAGAGTATTCTGAATATTGTCTATGGTAATGACTTAGAAATTACTTTGTTCTTCGATAACAATAAAACTAAATTCGAGATAATTTAAATTTTATATTTACTTCTTTCAAGTGTGCTGATGCTAAGTCTAACTTCCCTTTAAATTACATTTTTTATGTAGTTAGGAATATATACTCTGAATCTTTCCTAATATTTTACATATTTCGAGTTTATATTTCGTATGTGTATAGGCAGACAATATTATTTCCCTCTATTTTATTTTTAAACAATCTATTTGTTTTTACAGTGTATTTATACGGAAACTATAGGTGATGCTTGTTCTAAGTAATTTTATTCTCCTCTATTTTACAAGTTTTTATAGTATTTAATGGCAATATTGAACAATGTTCCATAGTTTTTTAGTTCGTCGCCAGGTTGGAAAAAGTTGTGTTAGTTTTTGGTGACGAATGTGCGAGATTAAACGCGTATAGCCGTGTTCTCCCCGGTGGAATATAGTTAGGAAGTTGACATAAATTCTTAGTTAGTTAGGCAAATGATCCATAGTACATAAATTTATTGAGCTGTTCACTATTTCTGGTTATATTCAATGATCTCTAAATATTTTAACTCTTAAGTATTAACAGAGATTTACTGCTTTCCAGTTAATTCATTGTCAAAAAGAATTCAAAAATAAACATTAGCCTTCTTATTTATCTGTATAATTCTGATTAACTAACAGTTAATAATGAATTATTTACATTCTGAGTTAATCCTAATTGTTTATTTCTTCTTCTTCTTGATTTATTTAGAATAGTAAACTAATACAAAAGCAATCATTGATAAGCTTTGCGTAAGTTTTCCTAGTTTTCTTGTACTTAGCTCCTGACAGATCAAATTTCTGAAAAAAAGTTATTCATTCATTTGTAATTAAATCTTTGCATCGAAGCTGAGAATATAATTTGCCACTAAGACTCCTCTGAGAACTTAAATAATATGACAATCTCATTTATTTAGTTGTTCATGCATTTATTACAAATTAAATCTTAATTGATACTCGCTATATAATATATATACTTTAATTCAATTATTTAAATTCCAAATAACATTCTAAAGTACAAATATGTATAGTAGCAAAAACTTTTTCTTCCGAGCTTTTCTCCCACGCACAATGGAAGAATGTAACATTCGTTGTGTTCTCAAGTATTTTTACTTCCATCTCCTGACGTGTAATACATTTTCGAATGCCTTATTTATTTTCGTAAATGTTTACCAATATTGAATTATTTCCGCTATGCCTAAACTCCGCTATTCCTAAAAGTGATTTTAACTACCCGAACAACACGACTTACGAACTCCTCATCTTAAACAACTACAGAAAATTTATGCAATGAGACACACCATCGTCGTTCACCGAGATTTTTTCAAAAGACTCATCTTCTCACCAATACATTTTTCCCCCCTCACACGTGCGACAAAACACCATCTCGTACGGTGTTATTCCCACACACATTTTTTTCCCCGTAAATCTCTCGATGTACAGGACTGATCGTCAGAGAGGGGTAACGGAAGAAAATGGAAATCTCAGCAAACGCGTAGAATCTGCAAGGGGGGTCGAACCAGTGGGAGAGGGAGCGTAGGTAAGAAGAAGCACTCTTCCTCTTAAGCTTAGACCCGCGGAAACGAAGTCTTCGTTTCTCCGCGGATCTCTCCGGCGAAGATGGATTTCGCTAGCGATAGCCCGGTTACGTAAAAGAGAAAAGGGAGGAAGCGATAATGATGAAACAAAACCAAAAGGAAAAGAAACACAAAAAGGAAGGAAAACGCAAAATAAAAAGTGATCGATTTCGGGAGCCGTCAGAAACGCCCCCTTTATTAAAAAAATAAAAAAGGGGGGTTAGGATGAAAAGAAAGAACGTTCGGTTCGTTCCATTTTACACCGAAAAAAAAAATAAGATCAGACTATTGATTTCCACGCCCGCCCTCTTCTCTGTTCTCTCCCATTTTGTGTGTAGCCATTTTAAAAGAAGAAGCGCTGTCTGTTATCGCGAAAGGTGAAGGAAGTGCAAATTACCGGTCATACAATACTCTGGAGAAGCCAGAATACTTTCACTTCCGGTCTTCCCGTTTGGCGAGCTTTATCGACTGTAGAGGAGGTCGCCAATTTTCGATGTGCGGGACGGGAATTCGGAATGTTTCGACGCCAATGGAAAGGTTTCGGGGGAAAGTTTTTAGCAGTTTGTTCGTCTGGGAAAACTTTTCCCGATTACGTTAAGCTTTTTCGAATCGACTCCTTTTTTTTCAGTAAGTTCTTCCGGAGAAAAAGTTTTAAAAAATGTGTCCACACACAGTTATAATTTAATTATTAAATGCTACAGTTTTTTACAAGTATCGAACGAAATACTTGTGTATTTCTTACATTATTTGAAAAGAAATTGTATTCAAAGCGTTATTTTCACTCAAATAGTAATCTGAAATCCGTCTTAAACCAATTTAAAAGAAGGAAATTTAAATATTGAAAAATTGTAGAGATAAGACATCTGGCGTATAAAAATGAAACAACTACAGATTATTTTATGACTTTTAAAAACGATTGGTTACTCGAAAATGAATCAATGATAAGGCTTTATCCCCGTAAATCATAAAATAAATACATTTTTCGAAATGCATCAGTCCTTTCTTCTTGCTGTTTACAGTTGTGATACATTTCGAAGGTATAAATGTTTTTTCTCGAATGAATCATTTGCAATTTTCGAGGGATGTTCCGAAAGTAAGTTGCTCGCCATTTTTTTAAAAGAGCACATGTTGCACCAAATGAAGCAAACAACAGCCGTGAGAATCCGCACACTTTGCTGGTTCAACGAGGCAAGTAGCATTAATGAAGGGGGAATGACGCATGCGCAGAGCGAAGAAGAAAAGAGAGTAGCAACAGACCAGTGTGCCCGAGATGTGACTGGCCACATGGTCGGTACTGGAAGTACCTGATGTTATCCAGTATGAATGAGCACTTGGGACTAGTCATCCATGAACGTCTTTTGACCGTGTGTAGTGAACAAGTCATGTCTCGTCAGATGATTGGACGCTGGTGTTGCATGTTCAGTGAAAGAAGACAGAGAAGTGGAGGATGAAGATCGAAGTAGGCGTCCCTTCACATCCACGAATGAAAATAACACAGCTAAAGTACATGACATGGTGTTAGTGGACAGGCGCCGGTGTCAGACGTGGCGTCCACACTGCGTATTAGTCGTGCTCAGGTCCATCCAAAACAATACTGAGGCGGAGCAGGTTGTACGAAAATTCCTTGTGTTACAGGGTGACGAGTTGTACCATAGTGGTTTCTTCAAACTGATTGCATTCTACAATAAATGACTCAATGTCAATTGTGACTGTGTCGAAAAATAGTGCAAGGTGTATAGTTTATGATGACATGATCTATTTTTTTATGCAATAAATTCTCCTCTTGAGAAGAAAAATGACGAAACTTACTTTCGGAACATCCCTCGTAAGTTCCGAATCTGGTGCGATGTTTTCAAATTTTTTATCCATCTGTAAAACATTTTACTTCCAAAGATAATGTAATCAGATTCTTAACACGTTTTGTTAAATAATTTTTTCTAAATAAATCAAAACATAGAGACAGAAAAATAATTGCTAAAAATTAATTTATCGTCTAAGTCCAAACTACATTTCCACAAACACATTTTGAAAATCCCAAACAATGATATAACAATACCTTAACAATCATTTTGCTGTATAAAATGAGTACATTGTGTGTGCGCTCGCGCATTCGTGTGGGAGTGTGTGTCATTGTTATAGGTGGTTCATAAATTTGAATTTATGTCTGAACAAATGTAAAAACAGGATTTACTCTAATTTTTTGGTTCCAAATTTGGCTCTGCGAAAGACTAAGCTCACGCACTGGATAATAATGTTAAGGTAAAGCTAAGCCATCTGATAGGTCTAGATGGTCAGTCAGGAGGTATTCATCTCTTTTTCTGTAACCTTTGGCCTGGAACTCTAATTATTTTATAGTGCCCAAGCCGAACGATTAGCCTGCCGCATGCCCCCCCCCCCCCTCAGTTAACTTCCCAAGAGAATTCGATGTTCATTTATCGACCCCGGAGGAATGGGGGGCTGAGTTGACTCATGACCAGTTACCACCAGGAATCGAATCTGGGTTGATAGTCCTAGCAGTCCCACCCGCTAAGTATTACACTAACTATTGTAGGCGGTAAAAACAGTGTTATCTTAATGTCCACGCACTAAACTAACGTAATTGGAAGTTTGTGCAGTGAAACACCAATTTAGATGTCGACTTCTATATATATACTGGTATTGCTACATATCTGGGAAATAGTCGATACATTTGTCCGAAGATTCAGAAATTTCTCTAAGGATTCACCAAAAAGAGTTACATTTTACTGATAAAATTAATATCTAACACCTTTTTAAATATTTTAAAGTCTATATGAATATTGAAATTTTCAATAAAAAATTCTAGCTTTTATAGGACGTAAGAAAATTTTAATTGGTTTATGTATTTATTGTAAGAGTTCATAAAAAGAAAAGCAAAACTTATATTGGTTAATAATACTTGGTTATGGATGTAACAACTGAATTTAAGTAAATCGTAATCAATAAAAGATAATATTAGTTTAAATGACAAGGGAGGCTCAAAAAGCATCTTTTTTGAGCAAATGATATTGCTAAGAAGAGTAGGTGTTGCCATTATGTGCTTCCTTCTGTTAAATAATTCCGAAAAAAAATCTAACGCTGACTCATAGATAAGTTTTGATTGCCACTGCGTCGAGTTGTCGTCGTCATTTTGCGTCGAGCTGTCACCATCGATTAGATATAAACTCATCTTTATACACAGAAAGCTAAGCAACAAATCAAAACAACGAGTTGCTTCCGGTGAATCGACTCTGTTGTACTCGTATAGATGAAGGTGACTCTATTGTACTCGTATATGTTCTCATCGTCCAGAAATGACGATGAGTCATATTCACAAAAACCAGCTAATGGACAATACTAAGTGAATTACCCCATTCTTTATTTTTAGCATGGGTAATTTTCAAGCCACCTACATGTATATTTGTATGCATATATAACAATAGTTATGACGTAACGACTGAGAAAAACTGGCTCTAACCCATTTTTCAGGCCTTTTTGCAACTTTATTCAGGAATATCTATTCAATTATAAAAAAAATTAAAAAAAGAAGAAAAAACTTCTTATTTATAAAATTTATCGTAATAATTCAAACCAAACTGTGAGAAAATATTAATAGCATTGACGAGAAGTGATCAATAGTGAATATGATAATTAACAAAATATTATTCTATCCTTCCTTCCTATATACATTCTTAATTCACATATAATTATTTTCCTTCTTCATAAACAGAATTGCAAATCGATTTTCTTATTATTAAATTGCGATTTATTTGTAACTAATCCAGACTTTTTTTTTTGTTTCGAATAGATAAAAAGAAATTATTCTGAACCTAGCAATACCATTTTCATCTTGAATTAAATGCATCAGAATTTTAAACTTAAGTGGTTATATTTTGTTTAAATTTCGACACTTCAAAACTGTTGATTTCGATTTTCATCTGAGCTCTTTAACAAACAATAAAGATATTCTTCTCCTGCCCATTATTGAATTAGTCATTGATAAGAATCAATCCGATAATTTTACTCATTCAAAAATATGAAGATTTCTCTATATATGTCACAGTTAAATCTTAGCTTTATGAAAAAACAATAATCATTCAAGATTCTGATAAAACAATTATTGAATTCTAAATTTAATATTAAATTATATTCATAATGAGTGCGTACTGCACGAGAAGTTACATGGTGGCCAGTGTGAAAACTGTCTCTCTAGATGTAGAAATCAATCAACAGATTTTTATCATCCAAGAGAAGCCGAACTCATCCAATAAGAGCTTGGAGGTACAAAACCATCCTCCCAAACAGCATTTATATAGATTTTACAAAAAAAAAAATGCAGATTGTATACCAAATGATCAAAAACAATTAAATGTCGAAGTATATAAATTAGAAATAAAATATTAATAAATAACAAATAAAATGGATAAGCTCAAGAGCTGAAAAACTTTTAACATTAACAACTTTTTTTATTTTGATAAAAGAAATGTTCCATATATTGTAACCGATGTAGAATAACTTCAAAATACTGAAAGCTCCTAAATTATACACTACTCGACAAATTAATACTTTAACTAACTAAAACTTATCTACCAACCTAACAACAAATCTACACTTAGTGAAAATACAAAAATCTTAAGAATTAAAAAAAATTAAGTCTTAATAGCGTATGAACTTATTAACATAGATGACATAAAACAAAAGAAAATCTCTGCTTACTTTCTAAGTGTTGTATGCTCACTATGAATGTATGTACGCTGTCTTCTAAATGGTATAGTAATTCTTTTTAAAAATGGCTCAATAAAGAAAGATCATTACCCTTTGATATTAGACTGACGTAAGAGATTAACATCAAAATAACATGAGCTTTAGACATTAATAAATGCACACACACACACACACATATATAACACATCAATCAATAACTCCCGAGACTAACATTGAAAACAACATTTTTTTGCAAATTTTTTTTATTCATCAACATAACACCTTTTGTTAATCACCTTTTAGGGTGATACAATCGTTCCAACGCTTTTCCAAAACATTCCCCCCCCCCCCAATTTTTTTTTTTTTTTTGCAAGAAATCTTTTTTGTTGGAGTAAATAGCGATAAACAGCTTTCTGAATCATCGACTCGTTGCTGTTTTTGTTCCATCGAAAGCAATCGCGGCACCCACTTGGAAAAAACCTTTTTCATGCTCAATTTTTCATGAAGGATAGTAAATACACTTCCATATGATGTCTGTGTCATCTCAGCAATCTCACGAAGCTTCACTTTACGATCTTTCATTATAATTTTTGTCACTTCACTCACATTTTCCGGTGTAACGGCTTCCACAGGTGTACCCGAGCGTTCCGCGTCATTTGTGTCGGTACGACCACGTTTAAACCATCGACAAATCGTTGCTTTTGATGGACAAGAGTCCGGGTAACATTTTCCAATCCATTGTTTCGCTTGCACGGTGTTTTTACCCATTAAAAAACAATGTTTTATCAGAACACGAAACTCGGTTTTTTCCATTTTTTTAAACAAACTACAAAACGACTTTACTCCAACCTCGATAACTCAGCTGTTTCTGGTCCGATCGACTTAAAATTTTGACACGTTTCAAGCAAAGGTTAGTACTCTAGAAAGACCTGGTTACTGGTTTACTACGAGCGCCATCTCTGGGTTAGTCTCGGAACTTATTGATCCATGTGTTATATATATATATATATATATATATATATATATATATATACGAGGTGTGCCTATTAAATAACGAGACTGACACTGTAAAATATTTTATTTTGATGTCATACATATCACTTTAAATATATATCGCTCCTTAATCCCTACATCGCTCCATGAGAATCTTCCGTTCTTCCAAACAGAGCTGGAAGTCTTTTTCTATCAGCTCCTTCAAAACGCTTGCCGCTTTCTTTGTCACAGCTTCAATGACTCAAATCTTGTTCCTTTTAATACAGATTTCACTTTAGGAATCAGATAGAAGTTGCATGGTCCAACATTGGGATGTTGTAGTAGGCTAGAAACCTCCGGACAGACAATGTAGAATAAGCCAGCACATTGTCTTTATGGAACAATTTACCGTACGGATCCTTTGTCAATTCCTACAGTCTCAGCAATCACGCGAATACTTAACCGGCGATCAGAATGAACCAAATTACCGATTTTTTCCATATTGTTTTCAAAGTGGTAGTATGACCCAGGAGTGAATCATTTTCAGTGCCTTTTTGGCTATCTAGGAACAGCCGAAACCACTCAAAAACACTTGCTCGCAATAAACATTGTCATACACTACTTTCAATAAATTATAAGTTTCAGTAGCAATAGTTTCATGTGAAGTTTCATAACAATTAGTTCCTCACTTGTCATTTTTCTCGCAAAACAAAAAGATAATTCTTTTCAAACGAAGGTTACAGATTTATGGATTTATTTACAGAAAACGAGAGACACAGCATTTGCAAGAGAAGGCTTCACTCTAAACAGCTATCGGTCGTTGGCGTTTGGCGCATGCGTACTTCTTCTGTAACAGAGTCATTCTCGCTCTTTAATAGCTTCACGTCATGTATATATATATATATATATCCCAGAGACATTTATGTGGTGATTTTACATGTTATTGTAGTTTGTTAAATTAGTTCCATATTCTAAACATTCATATGCTTCAAATCTGATGAAACTTATCTGAAAGAGTTTTAGAGTCAAAATTTTTAAATTTTATCACGACTGCCTCGCAGATTACGCACGTATGATATGTAAGTGCAATGTATCGATTAATCCTCACTCTTCAATACAGCCCGTCTAAAAGTGCCCATTTCGATTAATCGACATAGTTCAAATACATCATCAGTGATTCCAGGTTCTATATACTGGAATGTACTAAATGCTGTCGCAATGCTAAGTGCTGCCTAGACTCGATTGCACAATGCATGAGTGTTATGTTACTGGTAAATATCATATGTTTAATAAATGAAGTCCTTAGAGAATACGTGAGATTGGTGAATTAGCTGCACCGAATAGATTCGTCGCATTTCAAAATTCTGAGGAAAATAGCTTATAGATTTAAAATAAGTAATGCAGTTTAATTACGCTGCTTTAATATTCGTTTAAGAATTTCCTAATTTAATCAAAGATTCTATTAAACATCAATTTTTCCTATTTCTAATCTTATTATAGCTTTTTTAAAACCAATTCACAAAACTCCTTTTAGCCCAGAGCCTATTTTTTTAAAAAAAATTCTAAAAGTAATTGTTAACAGCCTCTCCTCTTCTCTCTCTCACTTATAAACATCTAAAATTATAAAATTAAAGTAAAATGCTTATTTTCATCAATTCATGTTTATATTTAAAGGGTTGCTTTTTATAATAAAAAATATCTGTAGATAAGGTCTAACTAGTATTATTTTTTCAACAAACCAACCAACATTCGAACAACTGAAATTTCTGTCTTTTTGAACAATTACAACAATTGAACAACTGCAATCTCATGCTTATTATTTCAAAGAAATTTTCAAGAAGTAATTAGGACTTAAAAGAGTGGAAATTATATAAAAATACATTGGTTCTCTTCATATTTCAACCAACTTATAATAAACTAAGATAGCATCTTTATCGTAGATAGTTAAATATTTTTCAATGTTTTTAGATATTATTTTCAATAACGCTCAAGAAAACCCTTCTTTATTCAGATTCCTTGTTTAGTTTAGGAATTTCTATCCCTTGAAGAGTTAACCGAAACCATAATTTTTTTTAAAAAAAAAAAAAAAAAAACACGCAGTTTTCAATTACAATTGTATAAAAAGTTACCTTTATTGATTATTATTATTATTATAATGTCCGTTAAATATCATTGGTTAGAATTTAAACTAGAAACAGTTATGTTGATTGCAAGCCTTTCTACTTGGATATTTTTAATGATTTTTTCTCTACACATCGTTCCTATTCTATATCATTAAAAATGGTTTTTATTAATATAGAATAGAAATTTTTTATAACGCAAATAGAAGACACTCAAAAAACTTATTTTTGAATAGAAATTTAATCTTAGATTAGTTATATTTGGTATAATTTTCACACGAGCATCCAAACTCTTTATTGTATTTTTAAGCATCTTATAAAAAAAAAACTGAGCTCGGAATTTTATACATTAAATCCTTTATGAGAAAAGGACTCACTGATACCTCATTTTCGTTTGAACAAGGGAAAAAAGGATGAATTATTTTAATAATAGTATTTTTTCGAACTTTTTACTATCAATGATAGTACGGGCAAAGCTGCTGAAAAAATACTAAGGAAGAAAATCTACGATGTTTTCTAAATATTTCATTTTAGTTGTAAAAATTCTTAAGCGTTTTTGTGAAACTCAAATACTAATCGTTTCTTAACTGCATTAAAGTGTACTAACTTTTATTTAGAAGGAGTTTCCAAGAAATAGAATGTGCAAAATTTAGACGAATTTATTACAGATGTTTAACGTATCTATAATTAAATAAAGAGAAAATAAAAGCATATTTATAAAACAAGTTGAAATTTATTTCTTTGAAAAAATCAAATTGCAAAGAAAAAAGACACTAGAAAAATTATAAAAAGAAAATCAAAATTGAATAGCAGATAATCTTCATCGTGCGAATAAATAACAAAATTTAATAAACTTTTAAAATTAGTTATAAAGTAGTTCTTACGGATAGCTCATTGCACACCATTGTATAAAAAATTCTAGGCAAGAAGCTAATTCTATATTATTATGTTATAAACTCATATGACACATGTGTCATTTGTAAATACATTAAATCACAAAAGAAAAGAAATCTTTGATACTTTTTTTATTTCGAATTGGAAAAAATTATGAATTATTTTTATCATATATAATTTATCTGAATTGTTTCATAAGCAATGATAACTCGCAAAGCGACTTAAATATACTGAGGAAGTCAATATACGATATTTTCAAAAAATACTTTATTTGAGAGAATCCGTACGATTTTTTAAAATTTAAATATTAAAAATTTCTTAGTTACGCTAAAACTTTAAGAAGAATGATCCAAATTACAATTATAAATCAAAGATTAATTACAAAAAGGAAAAAAAATCAGAAATAAAATATTACGCAACTGCTTAAAAAATAATAGCTTTACGCTTATTAATCTAACCAAAATCTTTACAAATTGGAAAAGTTAAAAGCAAAGTATTATCTTTAAGAAATGACTTGAAAAATCGGTGGCACTTCGTTCAGTTGCGTGCCTTTACGTTTATTTCTTACACAAATCCGCACTGATGATTTATCACTCGAGAGTTTTTAGAGATTAGCTAAATGATGTGAATGGATTCTTAAGTACATTCCCGCCAAAACATGCTTAGTTTTCAAACTTATTTTGGTGACATTTTCGATCTATGTTTCTACGCCTTCCAGCACAGATACAAAAATTCAAGTTCCTTCTGCTACCAAAGTGCATTTTAACATGTTTTAACACAGTTTGATTTTGAAACCACTTAAAATAACAGCCGTATGGTATTTTTATTCGACCAAATACATAAAACAGAGATTTGTTGTCTTCTATATTCAATCACTTGCCCTGATCAAACATCTTAACAATATATGAATAATATATTATTATCTATATTATATAAATGTCATATATACATGGGTCCAAGCCATTTCAAAATTATTAGACATAAATAATGTAATTTAGAAGTGCATAAAGCACCTTTCAGCCTGTCTTTTAATAATTATTTCAATTTCCTTCTAATTCCTATAGCTAAATTCAGAACAGAACGCATGAATCAAAGAATTTTTTTAACATTTCATTAAATAATTACACAAGCAAGCTTTAAAAGTTTTTCAAGGAATTCCCTTCTTTTCGTATCGTTTCTGACTAGTTCCAACTTTCAGTTTTATTTGCTCAAATTCTAAAAATTTATAATTTTGGGTTTTATTCAGCGGCATTACAAGTTTTCATTTGTTGACTTTCGTGGATTGTTAAACTTTCTCTTCTCTCTATCGATCTTGGAAAATTTTGTAATTCAAAATAATTTTTGCTCTTCAGATTATTGAAATATATTTTATCCAATGTACGCGTTTGTATCTCTCTTTCAAAAATATTAAAACTATGTGTATTCTTGAAATAAATAACAATTACATCTTTATATATGTGTGTGTGTGTGTGTGTGTGTGTGTGTGTGTGTGTGTGGTATTGTGTGTGTGTGTGTGGTGTGGTATTGTGTGTGTAGATATATAGATTTGTGTATATATGTATGTTTTATATAAAGTGTCATTCCTAA
>BMAW01050086.1:0-15879 GCA_019974015.1 Nephila pilipes | reverse complement strand
TGTGGTTGGATAAAGCAATTCATTTCTTTTTCAAAAGTACATAATCAATAAAACAACAAATAAAATCCAAAAATCAACAAAAGAAGAAAGCATTTATAGAAATAATTAAGTAAAATAACTAAAAAAAATTGAATAAGTTGAATACCCAACAAAACATTCAGACTGGGGATTGAATTGTTAGGTTGAACATGTCCTTTGGTACCAACCCTCCCTCAAAGCATCTTGTACAAAAATTGGATCATTCCAAAATGCAAATTATAATAAATTAAACAAAAGAAACAAGAAAAGAAAAAGTAAGATACCCCAATTACAAAAATTTAAAACCAAAATTTTTCAATTAAATTCTTTTAGATAACAATTTAAAAATTTTAAACACAAAAACATACCTATATCCAAGCTTGTAAAAAGAATTCAGTCCATTCAAAACAGGTATAAAAGCTAAATCATAAGATTCTATGATATATGTAAATGATTAAGGAACCTTTTAAATAAAGATCTCCAAAATTTTGTACTGTTACCAAATATAATGTGAATATCAATAATAATTAATTAAGTCGAGTAAAAAAAGGTTTCCGAAATAAGAATATTTAATAAATATCTCATAATCTAAACAATAAAAATGGAAGTAAAATAAAATTAAAAAAAAAAACCACAAGCCTGAATTTCAGTTGTTAAAATTTTTTTGAATGCTGTGAATAAAATATATGCCTGTAACTGTAAACTATGTAAAAATTCAGAAAATCTTAACAGCTAGACCACTAATAGCTGTTTTTGTAATTCATTAGTTTCAAGTACAGAAATTGGGAATACAATAAGGATCTCTTTACACCAAACGAATCTTAATCAATCAGAATAAAAAGGAATCCGGTTGAACAAGATTTTGATTAGTGTTTCACGATCCAAATAAGCTTAAACAGAGTTCTCGCCTTCATACCAGTGAAATCCGGTGAAATTCCTAAGTTCCCACGGGATTTGGTTGGTCAGAATTTTCCACTTCAGTCATGAATCAACAATCGGATGTCATGATCGATGTGGGACTTTAATTTTACGTTATTTTTCTTATCTTTTAAATTTAATTTAAGGGTTATACGACCTTCAGCCTTTCAAAAGCCCGAATATCTGGAGAAAAAAAAGTGTATTTAAATATAAACTTTCCTAAATAAAGTAAACCCCATGAAAATATAGATATTATTTTTCTCGAGTTATATAATTAAAAAATAAACATACTTATGAATATTTTACCGAAAATAAATTTTCGAGTACATTTTCTAAAAAAAGGGAATTTTTCATCACTTTGCACAAAATGTTATAAAAACTATTGAAGACAATATGACGAAAATTGTGCAAAAAAAAAAATTGCATTTTCATGTTAATTCATATAATTGAAATTAAAATTACTTTATTTCTCATATATTTTAATATCTTTTCAGTAGTATGTACATATTAAAATATGAAAAATTTAATATAGATTACAATAAAGCTTAAAAACACTCGAAACAGCATTAAATGCTAAATATTTTTTGTTTAATTACTTTCTTAAGTATTTGTTTTTATTTTGAAACAAAAATTATTATTCCTTTTGAGGCAAAGACTTTTTTGGGATATTAGATAAATCAATTTACCTGCAAAGGACTTTAAGAAACGCTTCATTACTAAGCAAAATTCTATAAATTTTTAAAAATTGTTTTGAAATTCCAAAACCAGTTTATCAAAGTAAAGAATATAAACAGTCACATAAAAACAGCATCATTTCATTGAAACTTGTTTATCAATTTATTTCATTAATCAAAGATCACCTTTTTTTGTTTACGGTTGTTTGTTTATCGTTGTCCCTTCTATGCCGCAAGATACAGTATTCTATCAGTAAACCAGCAGATATCGGACTAGAGCATCAACAGATTAACAATGGCCCCAGATTACTGAAAAGTACTAATAATTACAAATTTAAAGAGCAAAAACTATATTTTATTGCATACAATTTAATGCAGCATATACAAATAAAGTGTCAAACACCCGAAATAAAAAAAACTACAAAAACTATACTATTCCGTATAGATAGCTTATATTATTCCATTCAAGCAGATGTCATAAAATAATTTTCTGTGCAATAATTCTCTGTATAAAAACGCCGGAAAGGTAAAGTGCCAAATTTTATAGAGAGTACTGTATGTAATTTGTAGCAGGTGTTGTTATACACGCACAGTTTAGGGAACTTGAGCAGCTCTCCATCTTTGTTATTTCAATAAATATTAAAAGAAAAGGTAACAGAAAAAAAAGTATTGGGACCACAAATCCATCAAATACCATGCAACAAAACTGAGAGAGTAAAAAATTGAACTACAGTTAATTAGGTTGAGGAGAAGGTTTAAAAGATATTAACCATGTAAGAAAAGGAAACAAATTTATATAAAAAGGAAGCAAAATAAGACGAGTCCTAATAATGAATAAACCAAGAGTAACTAGGATACCAATCAGAAATTTCTATAAAAGCATTTAGAACAAAAAAGAACCATAGCTGATAACAAAAAAAAAAATTTTTTTTTTTTAGAATATAAAGGAAATACAAAAAAGAAACAAAAGAAATAGTGCCTTGCGTAAAAACGCTGGATTATTGGCAAACCTGACAGATGAAGTGCCGGATTATAGATTGAATTATGTACTATTAATTATAATGGAATTCATGTTAGAAACCCAAAAGCTACCAATAGAATAAAAGTTTATTCGAATTGACTTGGTGGTATAAAGGAGAGCCCATACTTAACAGATTCGAATTGATTCTGTTAGCGCTTGTAATGACAAGTGATCGGACAGATGGGAAGGAAGGGTCGACATCTCTGAACCAATTTTTTTTTATTGACAGCTCAGCTACAAATCTACAGAACGATTCAACTAGAAATCTATCCTATCTCTTCCCGCTCAATGCCCCGCTGCCCGCCTTCTCTCTTGAAAGCTTACACTATATATATACATATCAGTCTTAATTTGAATGTTTCCGTTCTCTTCTTCGGAGGAAGCCCTTTGATACAAATAATTCTTGAGGAGTGCAAATTCCCCAAGAGGACTATTAGTGACAAGGTCGTGGATAGACCCGTCACAACCCCTCCGTGAAGAAAATGTAATTTATTTGAGGGTCCCAACGACCCGATAGAAATTACGTTAATAAATGTCAATATACTTAAACAACTAACAATCCTTTTCATTTTTACATTCAATTTACAATCTTTACTGTTGAGTCACTTGTAGGGCCGAAATCTAATGCTTCTTACTGTTTCTACTCCTCCGGCTCTTGTCAGATATGGACTTGTCCTTCCTGTTGCCGCTTACCTCTTGCTGACGCTCAATCTGTTGCGTAGGGGATACGGACTTGACCTCCGGGACTCCTCTTGCCCTTCCTTGATATGTCGTCTGCTGCGAAGGTGACAAGGACTTGACCTCCCGGGCAGGACTTGTCTGTCGTTGATATGTCGTCTGCTGCGAGGCTGATAAGGACTTGACCTCCCAGGCAGGACTTGTCTGTGGTTGTCTGTCGCTCCTCGAGGTGGATCTGGACTGGACCTTCCGGACAGGATTCCACTTTCGTCAGCTGCCTCTCTATTAGTCATCTTTCTTATTCCTGGACGTTTTCGTCCGTTCATTCTCACTGTTAACCTCCTTTCACTCTGATGCCGACCCTCGCGATCATTGCAAGATTCTGTCGATCCTTCACTCATCATTCTCATAATTTGCCATTTTTCCCTGGCTAGACCTTTGCTATACTCACTTTCTACCTGTCCTGCCCTAGACCATTCACCATACAATCCGTCTGTCTCAACAACACCTTTATCCCTTTCTCTTGGGTGATAAATCTGTACCTGATCTACGTTCACCGTTATCGGTTTACGCCCTTTCCAAATAACCACATTGTTGTTCTCAACCTTCATCACCTCATATGAGCCTTCAAATTTAGGTTTAAACTTATTCGCAATTCTCTTGCTCGCCGATCTCATAGGATGTGTTTGCACTAACACTAAATCCTTTACCTTAACATCAACTTCCGGTGTTCTCTTATTATAATATTTTACCCATCTATCCTGATGAATCTTAGTATTCCTCTTAGTCCCTTCACACAATTTCTCAATATTACCACACACTAAGTCTTCTCCTAGCTTCACTCGGATCCCTGGACCATATTGATTAGACTGCTTTTCATGATAACTAGTTATCTGCACCCCTTCTAACACAGTGACTAAAGTTAATCCTAGAGTTACTACTAGAAGCAAAAGGAAAAATGCGATCATTTACCAAACCTTAGATCCACTTCTGTAATCTCTCAAACCTCCTTATCATAATTTGTAACCGATTCCGAAAATCTTTAATAACATTTTCAAATTCTCTCTCTCTAGTTGTTTGCAAGTCTTTGCTGATTTTATATACATTAAATTTAAATTTGTTCGCGAGTGCTCAAAACTTTGATTACGATTAACACCACAGTTGGTGATATTCTGGCATTGCATATCACTCGTTTGCCTTGCGTTATGTGGATCAAGAGCCATATAGCTCTTATGGCGATGTCTATTTGAACTTCAATATGATTCCCTTCGGTCCAATCATTACTCGATCCTCTATCCGAAAAATCATTGCGACTCCTACGGCTATCGAATCCTTGATCACCTCGATTATTCCGAATTCTGTTCTCGAACCGCTGATTTCCTGCACCTCAGGGATATCTAAAATTACTCGAATCCACTTTCGTCATCCGCGCGTCATTCTGCCAATAATCAACCTTTCTATTCCACCAGTTTCCTTCGAAACGACTGTCGGGGAACCTTCTACTGGAATCCCATTCCTTTCTTCCGCCATTATTGCTCGAACCCGGGGTTTCCTTATACCCATGTCGTTCCTCATACTTTTCTACTAATTGTACTAGTTGGACTTTAGTTGTCGGGTTTCGAACTTCTACATAATCCATTATCTGTGGGGATAATCTCGTAATGATGTGATTTACCAGGCTTTCTTCCGTCATTTCAAAATTAAGGATTTTCTGTATCTTCAATAATTTATAAGCAAAACCTGTCGATGCCTGCCTTCTAACTTGGTGCGACGAATAAAATTCTGGCTCTAATTCCGACCTATTTTTGACCACCGGAAAACTGTTTGTTAATGCCCGTTTTAATTGTGCAAAGTCTGTTGCTGTTCCAGTCACGTACGAAGAACCTATTACCTGGAACCAGTATCTTGCTTTTCCAATAAGATGACCCTTTAAGTAAGCACAAACTAAATTTGCGGGAATCTCGAAATAACAAATCTGATTATCAATACTATCCAAAAATTCCAACACACTTTCCTTTCCGGAAAAAAAAAAAAAATTTCAGGTAATACTCTAAAACTCGAGGCGACTCCTATCTCAGGGTTTGGGTAAGTTGGGCGCCAATGTAATGACAAAGGGTCGGACGGATGGGAAGGAAAGGTAGACATTTCTAAAACATTTTGAGCTTGCATTTTTTTGAGCTTGCTTGAAATGATATTTCGCACCCCTTCGTGGACTTCTGCAGCGGAAGTTGTTATTACGAAATACTGAGTCGAATACAAAACAAAAACTACGCATAAATAAATTTCCACTTCTTAAGGACTGAGCAACCAATTTTCTTGCCAATGAAAGAAAACAACAATAAAGAACAAAAAAAATATATATATGGAATCCGAGGAGGATGAACACTGGAAAAGACAGACATTTATCAACATTTTTGACTTTATTCATGACAGCAATAATTTTTAATGAACCGCAGAAGTATTAATAGACTTACAATAATCATTCAAAATTAAAATTAGGGTTTTACATACAATTAACATTAAGATAATGAACAGGCACACTGACACATTATTCATAAAGAAGAGCCATAATTCAATAATACCTAATAGATAATAAGAATATGGAGAGAGTGTTGTAGGAGTAACGTTACCATATTTTCTCTGTACGTAATACATAAAAACTATTTGACCTTTGAGAATAAAGGCCAAGATAAGTAGTCCATATGCTAGTATGTAAATTGTAAGGAAAACAACAACTAGTACTGATATGACACTTTTATTCATTTCCTTCGATTTGTGTCTAATATCTCCATACGTATCCGAAAGATGCTTCAAAATATTAAAAATCTCTTTCCGATGCCAATACAACACGGTTCTAAGGAATATAATCAGGATTTCTACAAACCTGTTAGCTATATATTGTTTTGTAGGCATGCTGTCTTCGATCGCGATAGTATCATAGATCGTTACCAAAGCAAATATCCATGAAATAATTTGAACTATGGCAAATGATATTTTAATTATTCTTGATATATGTGAGTCTGAAATCTGATCCTGCGAACAAAAAACCAATTAATAGTAGTTGTATCTGCTGCAATAATTCAGAATTATGTTTTGGTTTGTCATCGTCCGTCGTAGGAATTACTCTTGCAACTTTCCCGGTATGGGATTATAGGAAGAAATGTTTTCATTTATTCTTCTTAATTCTTTCTTGCATGGTGATATTCAATGTTAAGTTAACGTCGCACACATTTCACTGAGTCGCTTTGAAACCTGAACGAAATCGTTTTGTCATATTAAAATTTATCATTAACTTTGTCATAAGGACATTAAACAATAAAAATGTATAATTTATGCGAAAAATGCATTTAATTATTTGTATAAAAAATATTTTTCTATTTCGCAAAAAGCTTCAAGCCTCATATTCGGTGTTCCTTCAAAGGAGAAAAAGTTTGCTACTATCGATTTCATTTATAAGATTGTAAGATTGTTCTTTAGTGTTGCGTCAGTGTAAAAGTACAAATGATATATATATATATATATTCAAAATGCGAATTGAAAACATGTTAGTTTTACTTTGACAGATTTATATAGAATCGATTAACTCGATATTTATCACTCCTTTATTTCAATCAATAAATCATTGTTTATCTATTTAAATTACATAGGGAATTAATTTAGTAATTGTTTCACATAGACTTTGAAGGCATCAGTTCATGATATAAAATGAAAAGGTTTGTCACAATATCAAAATAAACGTGATGATAAGTGATAAAAATAATTATAGAAAATGGTTTGTGGGATTCCAGATATCCAAAATTTCCCTCGAGGGAAGAATTTTTTTTCAATAAAAGAAGTTTTCTTTATATTTGATATTAATTCTAATAGATATAAGGAAATAAATTATATTATAAGTTTTCATATCCATTATATATTTCAGTTCCTGATAGAAAGTTTTCACGAAAAAAATATCAATAATTACTTTGAATCAATAGCATTTGTCTTTGGAGATGTAATTCAGTTAAAGGCTATAACGAAGTTATAAATTCTCAATACCAATTAGTTACGTAGATAACATGTGATAGTTTTAATTTGTTTCAAAGTTTTTTTTTTTTTTTTTTTTTTGCATTCTTCTCTTTAAAAAGAAGACTTCGTTTTTGCAACTATTTTATGAAAATTAAAATGCATGTCTAAAAATTTTAAAAAAGTAAAGAAATTTTACTAAATTAAAAAAAATATTTGTTCTTAAATTTTTAATTTTTTTTATTTCTGAAATTTGCTACGCGACACTGAAAATACAACACCAAGGTTGAAGGAGTGGTCAGAAAATTACGGTAATTTAAGGCTAGACGCACGTCATCAAGTTATGCGAAGGATATAAAATGCGCAGCTATCCAGTGCACTTTGATGAAAAAATAAGGGAAGGTACCGGCAGAATGTTCAATTTTCATGTGTTATTTCTGTTAGGGAAATCATCGAACGCGTGTCTCAGAGAACGTGTGTAATAGCAAAGAATGCCGGGCCGTTGTCAACGGAAGCAATTCCAGCAGACAGACGATTTTATGAGGGACATGGTGATTGAAGGAGAAGGGCAAGTTTGATCCTTATGGCAAATCTCAGCTGACACACACATGGACGGGTCCATAGTGCATTAGTTGTGACGAAAGTGGTTGGAAAAAGGAAATGTGGCAAGTTTGAGGAGTGATGGTGCAGCCAGGATGACGTCAGCACATGTAGATCGACGCATCCGCCGACAAGCGGTGGCGGACCCGGAGGCCTCTTCTACCTTCATTCTGTATCCCGGATGTTCCCATATCGACCAGAACAATTTTCTATCGTTTGGTTGCTAGTGGTCAGCACTCGTGTTCCGTTAAGAAGACTGCCATTGACCTACAGCAAAGTCTGCAATGGTGCGGGCTCAAGGCATGTGGACGACGGAATGGCACAATGTCGTGTTCTCCCGCTTCTGTCACCGCATACGAATATGACATCAATATTGAAGCAGGTCCAATTCGGCAGCAATTGTGGAACGCTCCACCGCTCAACAATGCGGCATTATGGTTTAGGACGCAATTGCGTACGATTCCAGGTCACCACAAATTCGTATTCAAGGCACTATGACATCCCAACGATACGTGAATAATATGCTGTGGCTGGTGATACTACCCTACCTTCAGGCGATGTCTAATGCCATTTTATCAGCAGGATAAGGCCCTAAGGCATACTGCTCGCATCAGGCAACGTGCTCTGCAAGGTGTACAGATGCTTCCCAGGCCACCGTTTTTTTCTGATCTCTCATCAATTGACGCCATTTGCAGATCCAGCCACTGCCACATTCAGAAGTCGGACTGTGGCAAATGGTTGATGGAAATGGAAAATCCATTCCTAAGGACGTTATCTGTATTCGCATTGACACTGTACCTAGACGTGATGCTTCGTGTATCGCCATCCATGGTGGTCCTACAACCTACTGAGCCGACGCTGTTCTCACTCTGTATTATGCATATGATTTCGAAATAAAGATCACTTACTATCCGTTGCTGTATCTCTCTTTTTACTGAGTTTCATCACTTTCTGGACACTCACTCCTTTGTGTTGCATTTTGAATGTCGCTTAGTGTAATTCCGAAAATTATGTTTCTGAATTTTATCAAAATTATGAAATATCCCCGCGTTTCCCTTAAATCTTCAAGGCCTTATGGTACTTCTTAATCCTCTGGATTCTTAGAAATCTTTTTTTTTTGTCGATTATAATAAGTAGGTGGAATTAAGCATTTAATTAAAATTCTTCACAGAGTCACAACGAAATGTATTTTTTTTATATATCAGTTATTCTCAAGGCGTTTTTAAATCCTTTTGTTATGTTTCAAAGAAATGCTTGGCACAGCTTCTTAAACAGACGTGATTGATGTCCCTTATATAAGCCCAAATTATCACTCGCTTATCCAGAAAAATATTGGAAAATTTTCTTAAAAATTTAATTTTTTGTATTTTATGTTTAATTTGAAATGTGTTCAATTGAATTATGTTGTTTGAATTATTGTTATTGTTTATTATTATTATTATTGTTATTGTTTATTATATGTTTGAATTATATTCAATTGAAATATTTTACTACACACAAAGAGAAAAAAAATTAAATAAGTAAGGATCCATTAATTAATAGTATCTTTTTGTAATAAAAAAAAGTATACCTTTTGCAAAACATGAAAATAGTATTTTCAATAGAAAGCTTTTTCTCGTTAAAACAAATATAAAATAGAGAATTAGAAGTATTGACAATCATGTGATGGATTTAGTTAGGAGGTATATGAAGTATCAAGGACTAATATCCGTTTGTTATCTTTTTTTTTTCTTCAACTTTATCGGCTGCAAATTTCCTCTTGATCTAAAAATATTCCTAAACGCAACCAATATGTCTCTAGGCTCTGAACCTGGATTAGATGATGACCAAAAGATTTGACACCTCACTCTCTATACATTCACACCATGCCAAAGTGAGAAAGCTGTGAAAGATGTAATGTGCATTAATCCATCTACACAACGGATCTTTAAGCGGAATCAGGACTCTTATTCATACGGTTCGACAGAAGCAGTACCGCCCACGAGCTCAATATCTTTCACACGCGGCTACCCCTCCCCAATTTGACTTTGATCTGCTTCTTAAATGGGCGAGCCTTTCTTACATTTGGAAGGGGATGAATAAAGTAACGATGCAAATCACATAAAAAGGGGTGTCATTAATAATTAATAAGTCTTGACTAATTGTAGGAGTTAAAAAAGAAAACATACAGTCACCTAATTTTTTAGTTATTTAAATAAATCGAAAATTTGTCACTATATAGTACGTTTGTTGATCCATAAGAAGTTAGAGGAATAGAGTCTACCAACAGTTTTGTTTGATTCAGAAGAACGACATTTGTGTCCTCAAATAAAAATACTTTCAAATGTCCTTCATCTTAGGAGGTCGAATATCCGAAAAAGTGATGATATATTATACTGACCAAATGTTAATTTTCACTGACTGCAATCGTCAAATTATATTTCAAAGATAAAAAGGAATACCTTGAGTTGCATTAAGTGTGGCGTGTGATGTAATGTATATTGTTGAAATCTATTCTTGATAATTATAAATAGAAATTAAATAAAATTAATAGTTTTTCCTTCTGATCAATTATAACTTTGGGGCAATGCATGAAATAAAGATAGTTTTTTTTCGTTGCAAATAAAGTTCCTCATAAGCAAGCATGCATTAATCATTGCAGTGAATCATCCTGGATGGCACTGAAAGATACAAACTTCACTCACTCTGTTGTATTTGATTTGTATTCAATGTTTGTTAATTTATTCAATTTTCAAGGAGGAAATATAGAACAAGGAGGAAAACGATGAAGACTATCTTGAAATTACTTAAAAACTTCATGCAATACAGGATGCTTCGCAACTCCTGGGCAAAAATTTAAGTGGTAATTGAAAACATCAAATCAAGCAATTCTCACCGTAACATGCATAGGTGGAGAGTAAGCGGTGAACCTGTAGACGCCATGAATCGTGAGTTTTCTTACACATTGTCATTTCTACCATGGATTTCAAGAGGTATGGAGCGGTTCACCGCTTGCTCTCCGCCTGTGCATTGTAGGTTCAAAATTGCTTGTTTAGATGTTTTCTATCACCCCTTAAATTTTTCCCTATGAGTTTCGAAACATTCTATATATGAAGAAACAAGGAATTAACTTTTTATCATCATTGTACGCATAACAAGTATTCAGTTCAAGAAGTTTTGTATCATCGTAATATGTTGTAGTTAGAGTGTAAGAAAAATGCGACTGTGACATGATGCAGTAACTATAAAACGAAGTAGCGGCTGCACAGTTTATGAAATCGTAAATTTTATGTTATAAAAAGTTGCAAAGGTACTTGTGTAAAACCTCGGTGATCATTTAAGCCAAACCATAAAAATGTCGCCCCACGATATGACATTCTGTAAAAATAGAATGTGTTGCCAGATGCGATTCTTCACCAGGAATGGAAAATGTACCAATGTTTTTACCCCAAAACGGAAAGTGTCGCTTAACTATATGATATTCCACCAATAGAGAAGAGTGCGAAATCAAACACGTTTTTTCATATTTCGCTGTAAGGTATAATGACGTGAATTGGTCTATTTTGCTATTTGTCAAGTAGTTATAACTATTTGCTATTTGTCAAGTGTTATGCAACCTTGTTTAGCCCTTATATAAACAAGAGGTCTCTGGTTCATTTCATTTTTTTTAACATTTCTCAAGTTTCAAGATTCATATATTATAAACGTTGCAACTTTTCGGATCAACCTTTTCAATAAATAGAATAGTTCGCTCTCGGTTGAACTACGCCTTCGCCGGTCTGACGTATTTTTCATCTCTAGTTCTTGAACAGAGCAAAAGCAGCTCCTTGACTGACTAGTCACCTAAAAAACTCTTTGGAAACGAAAACAATCTCAACTAATAGCATAACTTCAATTTCTTTTATAAACTTGCTGATTTTATATATATTTTTAATGTTTTTTACTAATTTTAAATAATAAATTTCCTTACTTCTTAAGTGGCAATGTTTATCTTATAATTATTTAAATGTGAAATTGATTCCTAATTAAGTAACAAGTCTATACAACTCATTTTCAGTTTAACAGATTGGAGATAAAAGGCCCCAAGGCTTAAGTTCTCCAGCAACCAGCCAAAATATATTTTAATATTTCAAAGTCGCCAATGTTTTAATTTTTTGGATCCTTTAACAGATGTAAACTCACAAAGTCTCGAAAAAGCTCAATAAAAAGTATCGGGGAGCTGTGCTCCACCACTAAAATTCATCTATAGATGAATTAAAATAGCTTTAGACTCACATAATGATATGTTCCATTCGTTGCTATCTTGAATTGAATTTAAAAATTTTGCCCTTTTGAATGATTTTAGAGAGCTCGGTTGGAATTGCGCAAACTTTCATGGTCGACGGTTAAGAATAAGTACCGTTGTAAATTCAAATTACTTAAGTTGTCTTTAGAGGTCTAACATGATGAATCGATTAAAAAAGTGGAATAATTAATAAAGTTTCGTATGGAACGTATTACTAAGAGAATTGATTGCAAAAATATAATACTATTATTGATTATATTAATTGGAAAAAAAAAGCCGAAACTGGTATCTTCAAGCATCGCTCAAAAGTGATGTTTATTAACAATCACATTCAAATCCATTATTCATTGAAAAAACTAATCAAAAGAGGGTTGATATTCAAAGCTGAAATCCTAATATAAACCAATTTTTCAATTTTGAACAAATTAGTAACTCTAAAGGATTAACTCTCAGAATTTTTACTAACTCCGAAGAAATTTTTCCTGAAATTCAGTGATTTTGATAACATTTAACATTTAATCAATATAACTTTCCTTCTATCAGTGAAAATTAGTACTTGGTAACATGCTCGCTTAGTAACTTTTTTGTACATATGTATTTTACACTGAAGTATCCTCGTTTAAAAGTTGACCGGTTTTCAAAGTTACGAATTCCATCATCTATACAACGTTGAACAGATCTAATGTAATTTTAATTATAAATTAAACGACCGCGTTTGTATCACGCGTTTTACAATCATCAAAACATCAGGTCATATAACGATTCTATTATACTGTTTATGCTGAAGCTCTAGATCATTTTCACTTGAAAGACTCTCTCAAAAAGTATAACATAACGTCCATCATCTAACTAGGGCACGGTTGTGCAATTGTTTTGTATCGGGGGCTACTTTGAGGAAGAGGAGGGCCGCACCTTTTAAAATGATTGCATTTATTAGTTAACTTTGCTTTCCAGAAAAGGTATAAATTGAACTATTTAAATCAATAAATATAAATTAAGTAAATCACGGGAGTTTTAATTCAATTTATATATTGGGATAATTTCATATAATCTACATAACATTTAGTTTTATAATGGGTTTCATAAGACTAACGTACCATATCCTACTTTTTTGCATATTTTGAAATCAGGAGTGGGATAACATGTTGATATTTTCACCACAGTCTGAAAGTTAATGTCTATCAAAGAGCATCTGTAATTACTCTCATTGATCTGAAAGCAAGAAAACCTATGCACATAAATAAATGCAGGCCTAAATAAAGAGAACATTTTACTAGCAAACTGCATCATACATGGAAATTTTTCAGTAGACAAATATGCGTAAATTCAACTAATGTCCCAGAATTAAGCATTTCTTTCACATTCTGATCTAACTGCATATCAATAAGCTCAGTAGCAACTTCTGAGGTGCTGTATCAATAGAAACAGTGATGAAATAAGAGAGCACGTTGAATTTATGCCAACTTTTCTTAAGGTCTTGAAATCTTTTTGTGACCTCATCCTCCAAACTCTGAATATGATACCTAATCTTAGCAGAGACATTTTCAGGCTCTGCTTTCCTACTAACGAAAAATGACCAAAACTGCCTTCACCTTCTTGTATCGGGGGCAAATATATATAGTTTTTCTTTATTTGATTTTACATGCTTCTACATTTCAAGTGCAAAAGCCCCTTTCCCAGCAATGTCACGTTCAATTCCTTCAATTTCTCGAATACATCATCAGCAAACATCATCTCATATTTCCACTCCTCGTATCCTATTTTTGAAACAAAATCATGAGATATTCCTTCCTTCGTGTCCAGAAATAAAAGGATTTCGTTCTGAAATTCCTAGACTTTTTTATTACTTTGTCCAGGTTCAATCACCTCAAAATATTGCGGTAAATTATATCTTTATACTCTACTTCCACCTCATCAAGAAAATAATGTTTTTAATGGTAGAGTACCTTGCTTTTTTTTGTTCATCACTCTAATAATAGAATCTACCACAGGCTTTAAGTCAAGTACAGCTTTACGAAGGCTCTACTGATGCAAAATGCAATGAAAAGATATCTCTGTCTGTATCTTGAACTTGAAACTTGTTTTTTAAGCTTAACCATACCTATATTTTTTCCGTTGAAAGTTTGGCCCCATCTGCTGCAAGGCTTGCCATTTTGTTCTAGGAAAAAACACTTTTCTCCGTACAATATACACCTTAGCAGTGGTTTCACGACTGACGAGTGATTCAATCTTTAATTGATTCTAGGCCAAGTAATTCCTCTGTGATGAAGAAATTTTCATTAATTTCACGGATAAAGGTAAATATCTACCATAAATTGCTTAATGAATTCGCTATTCGAAAAAGGCTTGTTACGTTTAACAAAGAGTTTGACTACCATAAAACATGTTTCTGTAGCACTATATTGAAGTGTTGATTGTTTTGTAAATAGTGTTTGTTGCTTCTTTAGTCTTTTTATTTACTCAGCAGTCCTTATTTTGAGTTTTTACTCATAAAGTTTGCTGTCGAATTCATTATGTTTTGTTACTTAATATCTTTTCAGATTGTACCCTTTAAATACGGCTATCGTTTCATGGTACAAAAAACATGCTGTCTTATTCCTTGTCTCATCAAAAGATTTATTAATTTTGTCCATTATCCATTAAACAGTCGACATTTATCTCCAATTTTGCTTTTCTTTTAAAGTTTTATGGTTTTACAAATGTTATAAATTTATATATTTATTGATGCAAAGATCAAATGGAAATTAACCAGATCAGTCGGAAAAGCATTGTGCATCATATCTTAAAAGTTCTTCGACGCTCAACGATTAATCGGGACATGTTATTCTTCCCCGTGCTCCGTGGAGGGGTAGAGAGTAGTTGTTGGTGACTTTGATGCGATAGTTGTTTGGAACCTTGGCCCAGCGGGTCCGGTCGCTTTTTGCTGTGTCTCCACCAACTGTCTCATGTTGAGTTGCGGGTCTCGTCGACACGTGCGCCAGAGCAGGAATATCAAAAGTCGTGATTTTGTGTGCAGTTGTCTTAGTTAGACGTATAGAGGCAAGAGTTTTGCGTCTGGGGCATATGCAATCAGTAGTTATAAGTTGTGCTGCAATCTAGTGTTCAAGTCCTGAGTCACCACTTCGGCGTATGTCGTTTTTCCAACCCCGTGGAGTGGGAAAGAGTTGTTTGGCGACATTGTTGTGACAACTGTTTCGAACCTTGGTCCAATGGATCCGAAGGAAAGTTGACCAGTCGCTTTTGGCTGTGCCCCTACCAACTAGGCTGAAAAGACGTCTCATCTGGCTACTTAGCAAGGCGTCTTAGCTTCTAGCGTTGCAGAAGAGAGTCGCTGCAGTTCCTTTTCTAAAAATGTGATTTTTCAACATTTTGCACAATATATCCTAAAAGCTGTTGAAGACAATTTCACGAAAATTACACACAATTACTCAATTGTATTATTTTGCATGAAGGATTTTAAAATTATCTTGTTTCATATATTTTCTAACTTTTTTTTTTCAGTAATATATGCATATTAAAAAATGAAAATTTTTTGGTCATAACAACACTACGTTCTTAAAAATTACTCTACTTAAAATATGTAATACATAGATATTCAAAAATAAAACCTTGTTTTAATAATTATATTCACCCTTAATTTCACTACTAAGTTTAGTTTTTTTTTTTTAATAATGTCAATGTGTTATCGTAAAGAAATTTATTTG
>BMAW01050072.1:0-13449 GCA_019974015.1 Nephila pilipes | reverse complement strand
TTACAAAAAATTAACACCAAAATTTTTTAATTAAAGATTTTAAGTATAGATTAATGTTTTTTTTTTTTTTTAGAAAAAAAAAAAGAAAAATTTACCTAAATATAGGCTTGTAAATAGAATAGGTCCATTTAAAATAGTTGTAAAAACCCAATTCAAAAGGTCCTATGACGTGTGCGAGTGATAAAGATTTGCAGTACAAAAGGCTTAAGAAACCTTTTAAAAATGGATTGCTAAAATTAGTTAATGTATCGAAATATAATGCGAATATCAATAATTATTAATTCAGTAGAGTAAGTAAAGTTTAAAATTTGAGAATATTTAATAAGTAAATCTAAAGTAAAGTAAAATCCAAAAAGATCCCAAAAGAACATCAAAATTGAATTTTAGTTGTTAAAAATTTCTTCAGTGCTATTAATAAAATAGCGTCTGTAAGTGTAAGCTATGTAAAAAAAATCAGATATTCTTCACAGTTAGACCACTAAATATAGCTGTCTTTGTGATCCTAATAAGGCCACGGTAGCTTAGTGGTCATGGTTTCGGGTTTGTGACCAGCGATTTTCGTTCAGTTGCGGGTTCGAGCCGCAGACTCGTCATGCAGTCGGGATTGATGCAGGTTAAATCTATCTAGGCCCGAAGTTTTTCCATTGGCATGGTGTGGAAGTTAGGAGAGGGGGGCAGCTCAGGTGTCGTCCTCGTCATTTGACCTAGGTTCAAAATTACGAGGTCCGTCGCGTTGCTTCTAGTGCTACGTTAATAAAAAATTTATAAAAAGCTATCCTAATATAGTGTTATGTATATGTTTTTTTTATTAAAAGGTCTTTAAAATTTCGTGGAAGTCCTGAAAGTCAATAGCCCTTATGTTTCAGGCTTCAAAGATTCCTAAGAGTGCTCGAACCTGCGCGGAAACTCGATTGGGAATAAAGTTATGGACTTTTCCTGAATTTTCCGTGTGACGTCATGCATAGCCAGAACAGGGAAAAAAAAAAAAAAACTTGCTGAAAGCTTCAGTCTGTCAGTGAGTTTGTCTATGGAGTTTCTTTGGAGATCGATTGGGAAGCTTTTTCGGCACTTGGAAGTGGATCTTCGGCAGAGCTGCCGGTAGCGTCCCGTGTGAATTTGCGGAAAAGCAGCGTGACGAATGTGCTGAGAATGGCAGAGTATTACTGCGGAGATTTGCCCATAGTGATAACTAATAAGCTAATGAACTCAAAGTCGCTATTGTAACTGTGGCTGTCATTACAAGAGCAGTTTTGTTCCTGTATCTAATCTGAGCAAGCGCAGTGTTCCCTAATTATACTATTATTATCCAAACTCTGCTATCTGTGTCGTCTTATCCAGAACATGTGAATAAAGTGTCATTAGAAATTATCCTCCTCATTGGACTAATTTTCACTCATTTTACACGCAGAAATTTCGTAACATTGGTGTCAGAAGTGGGATGCCGGAGTGAATGAATGTGACCAGAGAAATGGAGAATAAATTCGAGAAAATGTTCACTATGATGGCTGAAATGAAAGAATACTTAAAGTCAGAAATAAAATCCGGAAGAGAAGAAATGAAAGCCGGACAGGAGAAAATGAAGGAAAAAATGACATCTGAATTAAGTAAGTGAATTGAAGCAGGTCTAGAAGAAATGAGGAAAATTTTTCAAATGAAGCTGAAGAAATTCAGGAGAAGATAGATGATAAGGAACTAGTAGAAGAGGAGAAAGAAGATAAGGACGCTGCTCACAATGAAACTAGTGAAGCTGAGGAAGCCAAGGTGGATGCTGATGAATCCAAAAACGAAGCAGGAGTGAAACGTCAAACCCGAAATGGGAAAGGAATGACAGAAGGAGTAGAAGAGGAAGTTCAAAAGAAGTCGAAGTTGTTAAAGAGAATGTCCAAAAGATTATCTAAGTTGTAGAGGATCGAAAGATTCAAGGAGAGCTCGAGAACTGGCTATTCAGTGTCGTCAGTCATGCAAATTACTTCGATGATTCTCAGAGACAAACCACTAAATATTCCAGAAAGATAGCTGTGCTAGAGGTCTTCATAATCATCAATGTGGAACTCGTTAAACATGCTCTGAATGATGATGGGAGGGGCAAGAGCAGCGTCCATGAAGTGGTATTAGACGGAGGTAATACTCGAGTCTCTAGGGCCCAGAAGATGCATCTTGGCATCTTCGACAGAAAAGAACTGTGTGTGTCCATTTCTTCAGATGAAATAGTTGCACTTGGTACTGAAGTTCAAGTTGTTTTAACAAAAAGCACTGATGAGGAAATCAAGAATGTACTTCCTGTTGCGTTTCTCTCATTTGGAAATGAAACTGCTGGTGGAGTCATGACCAAGGTCACGGAGAGAAATACAAGAACTCTTTGCGATACCTCTCAGGTGTTCACCACATGCTCAGATAGCCAGCCTGCTGTTGATATCCGAGTGTTTGACATGAGCAGAGGGATTGCGGAGATGTCCTTCGAGCTAATGTTTCAACTGCCACGAGATATTCTCTTTGGTCGATCGAGTGATACGCCTTCCTCTCCGAATTACACGAGTGACGAATTAAGGGCATGTTCAAAAAGCTTACTTGCGCTTGCCAGGTACCGAATTAAACTGACCAGCAAACGGATGAACTGAAAGTGATGGAGTAAACCGGGAAGCGAATGAGGGACCTGGAAGCGACAGATTAAGTTAGCCAGCGAACGATGGAAATGGAAGTAACGGAGAAACCTTATTCCGAGATCACAGCTCACCTGGAAGAAATGCAAGGATATAGCCTTCAGAGTTCAGATGTCACCGAACACCAAGCCATCAGTCATTTACCAACATCGGATGGCTTCATACCAGACAACTAATTATAGTTGGATGTAATGAGACTTCCGGTACGTCAATCTTTGAAGCTGGGTAGCAATGTTACGAATATGAGATGACGCTTCCCTGCAAAGGTTCTCTTTTGAAAGAAAAAGGACATTTACAGAGATGTCATCTATCAGCTATGGAGAGTTAAAGCAATGACCCCTTCATCTTGGCGACGGTTTTGGCGATCATTTTTACGACAAATAGAAAATTCCTAAAAGTGCAGGAATTTAAGAGAAAACTCGATTGTGAAGAAAGTAACAGACTTTTCTTGAATTTTCCATGTGACATCATACCTGGCTGAAGCAAGTATAAATACGATGAAAGCCTCAGTCGGTTAGTGAGTCTATTTATTGAGTCTGTATTTGGAGATTGATTAGGAAATCGTTGAATTTTGGAAGAGGATTTACTTAGGAACTATCGGTAGCATCCCGTGTGAATTTATAGAAAAGCATTGTGTATCTACCGGGAGACTGAGGAGCTGGCCTTGGATGTGTAGAATATTATTGTGGAGGTTAGTCCGTAGTGAGAACTAGTAAGCTGGAGAGTTGAACGTTTCTGATACAATTGTTATTGTCAGTAAAAGTGCTGTTTTGTTCCTGTATCTATACCACTAATCTGTAAAAAATTCATTGTTTTTGTTCTTCTACCTGTATTTTATCCTAAACATTTATGAATAAAACATCATTTGTCGTTATCCTCTGTATTGGACTGATTTCACTCCCATGCACTCAGAAATTTTAGTAACACAACTCATACACACACATATATATATACACACAAGCACATACACGAATATATATATATATATATATATACAAGGCGGAATTAAAGAGAAAAAAACAACATAGAAGACATCAAAAAATGGTGGTGGTTTCTCGTAGGTATGCATAATGGGATAACATGAAAAATCTAAAAATAGGTATTTCTCAAATACACACACACCGCTCACGAAAGTGTAGTAAAATATAGAGTATGTCCAATTACTCAATAACTGAGTGATTCTGGTAGTCGAGTGTTCATAGACATGCGAGCTCGCAGCCATCGTTGTTTCTATCGAGTCATGGGCTCGAATTCTGATGCTACCGAAGATGCCACTAAGGGATTTCACAGTTGTAAAGTTAGAAAGAGAAACGACATTCAGAAATATTGCATTAGTGGATAGGGGGGATGTCAAAAGAAGGGAAGGGAAGTAACCTTTTCAATAAATGCTAAACAAATATAAACAGTTTCTGTTCTCCCCCATAAAACGAATTTTAAAAAACTATATGACTGTTTAAAGTGCAAAAGATTAAACCTGTAAATTTGTTTTAAGTTTATGAGGAAAATAATAATCGTAACTAAATAAATAAAGCAGGAAAAATTAAAGTGAATAAAAAAACATAAGGAGTATTTCAGAAATAGGGATGTTGCAGGTATCCATCAACAAAATTATTGCCATATAAATTATTTTCGAAGATGCCGAGATTTAACTTATAAGCTATCAGTATCATGAATATTATTCAACAGCTAACACAAATGTATTTAATTAATAATTATTTTAGACTTGAAAATATCTCTGCGCATATATTAATTTATCACATTAAAATAGAACTAACTGTATACTTAAATTTATTTCTGTTGAAGGGACATATAGGATACAAATATGTACGCTATTAATTGCAATTGTTCGCGAAATTAAGCTCCTTGAAATTTTATAAATAACTTTTCACTATTCCGTAAATTCTATGTGGATATGATGTATAAGTAATTTCGATAAAAATGTAGATCTTTTTGAGAAAATTAATTAATAAGCGTCTCCCCCGGGCCCTACAAAAAACTTTTGAATATAAATTTTTATATTTCAGTTCTTTCAGTTTTATAGCCTTAGTTGTTAGTTTTCGAAAGTATATTATTGTTATAAAGCATTTAAAAAAAAGTTTCTAATACAGTTAAGTGAAATGTTTTTCTTGTTTAGGTTTGAAATTTTTATCTTTATCATTCTAGTTTTTTTTTTAAACAAAATTTTTGTTACAATGGCCCTGTCCATAACTTTGAAAAGTCCATAACTTTATTCCCAATCGAGTTTCCGCGTAGGTTCGAGTTCTCTTAGGAATCTTCGAAGCCTGAAACATAAGGGCTATTGACTTTTTGGACTTCCACGAAATTTTAAAGACCTATTTAATAAAAAAAACAAATTCATTACTCTATATTAGGATAGCTTTTTATAGTTTTTTTTAGTTTAGTTTTTATTAACGTAGCACTAGAAGCAACGCGACGGACCTCGTGATTTTGAACCTAGGTCAAATGACGAGGACGATACCTGAGCTGGTACCCCCTCTCCTAACTTCCACACCCCGCCAATGGAAAAACTTCGGGCCTAGATAGATTAAACCTGCATCAGTTCCGGCTGCATGACGAGTCTTTAGCGGCCAAGGCTCGAACCCGCGACTGAACGAAAACCTCTGGCCACGAATCCGAAACCATGACTACTAGGCTACTGCGCATATCTAGAGAAAGCTTACTTAGATTTTTAAAAGTGTTTATTTATACCTGTTTTTTTTTAAAGTAAAACAATAAGCAATTATTACTGATAAAAATAAGAAGTTGAGAATTTTTTCATTAAAAAGGTGAATGTTTTCATTAAAAATATATAGTATGAGAGTTGATGAAATAAACATAAAAAATAAAAATAAAAATGTATGCAGTTTTGCAAAAAATTCACAGGAAATTCTTAACAAGTGCTATAACACTGCCAGATAATGCATATCTGTGAATTCAGAGCTTATAATAATATTAAATCATGATTTCTTAGAGAACTGTTGAAGATCATCTCTTTTTTTTTCTCCTCAAAGCTTCACATAATCTTAGTGTTTCTTCTTACATGTCTAAACACACGCGCGCTACAACCAAACACACACCCACACACAGCACACACACACACACACACACACACACACACACAGCACACACACACACACACATATATATAATATACTCCTAATTACGAAAATGAAAATTAATAAATTGTATTTATAATGCTCAGTAAAGTTACTTTAAAAGAAAGTTACTTTTCTTTTTAAAAATAAAAACTTTTACTCAGCTCTAAATGATTTTAATATGTAAGCCAGATTAATATAATAGTTGTCAGTAATTGTTTTTTTTATATCAAATAAATAAATAAACAACAATAAAAATTCAATTTTAAATTTTTGATGCTTCAAAACAATTATCGGTATAAGTAATTATTTCTTTTTATGAGATTTCATATTCATTTATTAAGAATATTCATTTACAACAGTTTTTCCTAACCAGAACTTGTTTTAACTAAGGGCTAGAAAGCTTCCTTAATCTTTATGTATAATTTCCAACCATTCTAGTTACTATTTTCTTTTTAGTGCTATATATTCCAGCCAAAACTTGTTATTTTAAAATATTTTGATAAATTTTCAACTCTACGACTTTCAAAGTTTTTCACGCTTAAGTGTAATTAAAAGGTACTATGTGGGCTAACCAGTCTGCTTTATCTTAAAGTTTGTGACGGCTCTATCTGTGATCTTTTCACCACTAACAGTTCTCTTGGGGAATTTTTAGTCTTTAAAAATTATTTTATTAGAAAGCTTCCTCTGAAGAAGAGAGCGTGAACATGCAAATTAAAACTGCTATATATAGTCTAAGCTTTCAGGTAAGGGTTTTTAGTTCAGTTTATTTTTAACGTCACTAGAAGCTACACGAGGCATTGATCGGACCTCGTAATTTTGAACCACACCATGGACGACGACACCTGAGCTGGCACCCTCTCTCCTCACTTCCACTCTACGCCAACGGGAGTTCAGGTTAGGGGAGAGATATAGAATAGACTGCTAGCGGAGCAGTGAATAACCGAATTGAATGCTAAGCGTGGATATTTAGTAACTGATAACTGTATTAGTTAAGGTGACGATCTGTCACTTGAGATTGAATCTAGATTAGATAGCTAAGAAGTCAGAGCTATTGAATTTAGTAAGTGTACTAAAGTATTTAAAGTCTTCTCATATCTCGCATACTTCTTCAATTGTTCTCATATTTATTAATTGGGTGCGTATCTTAACTTGGATTGATCAAACTTGTATTATGGTTTGTGTTGCAAATAAATTAAGTGTTTTAGAACATGTCAAGTCTTCCTTCCGACCTCCCTACACTGAGGGAAGAGAGAGAGAGAGAAACCCTCACAAGTTAACGGCATTTGCTTTTCACTGAGAAAATATCACCATTATATCATGTGTTATACTATTTGTAATTTGTAAAACCAATTACTGTTCTGAAACACACTCAAAAAAGCATTTTTTCTCAACAATTTAACACGAAATTATAAATGATTCGAGTAGTGGGTTTGAGTCCTAATGCAACTGAAAAACAACCATGAAGCAGGGAAAATTTACGTTCAATCTGTCGAGGCTAAGTCTTTCCGTTGGCGTGGTGTGGAAGCTTGTTGAAGATGGGAATTTAAGACCATACAACTCAGGTGTTTTTCGCGTTACTTGACAAAGATTGAGGTCAGTCATCTGTAGCCCTCGTGTTGCTTCTAAGTGCAACGTTCATAAACAATCATTCAGTACTAAATTGCTGAATTTAAGAAATAGTTAAGAAAAAATAAACTTTAATTCCCATGACTTACATTAACCAGGACCAACATAAACTGCACCAAAAAAAAGTTGGAAAGCAGCTTTATGGATTATATCATTATAAAATAATTTCGCACCATCTTGTACTTTTAAAATAAAATAAAAATTAAAATTAAAAAAAAAAAAACTTCTAATATCATTCATACAGTTTTATTTCACTTCATTAAAACTTATAATTATTTGGTTCGTCCAGAAAATAAATTTCCCAGAGGCAATAAAGAGACGCAAAACATAATTATCTAGATACATTTATTGAAACAGGCCGGTCATTCTTTCAGCAATTTCTCAACAGAAAAACAATCAGAATTGTAGCACTTATATTATGAGATTAATTTTTGTAGTAAGAAGAAGAAATAAAAAAATAAACATTTCCACCTTCCTGGAATGATTAAAGTATAAACATTTCTATCTATAAATAGTTAACTATCATTAAACGTATCCTGAACATTAAATATATACAAAAAAAATTTGTAGATGCATTGTAAAGTGATTTTGGAGAATATATTCTATTATAAGTGTTAAAGTACAATTAATTTTTTTAAACTTTAAAAGCTTACATACCTTTGAATGTAATACGGAATATTTTTTTTTAAATCGTACTAAGGTGTTTGAGATTTCAAACATTATCTGAATTTTATTTTTAGAAAGAATCTTTCACCAGATTCTTCGATTTTTGAAGAATTCTTAATAATAAAGAGTTTTAATGTATGCTTTTAATGTTTTGAGTACATAAGGAGTTTATATATAATGAATTTGTATGATGAAAACTAAAATTTCAACTGGTTTGGTTTTATTAACGTAGCACTAGTAGCAATTTGAGGGCTATTGGTAACGGACCTCGTAATTTTGAACTTGGGTCAAGTGTTGAGGACTACACCTGAGCTAGCAGCCCTCTCCTAACTTCCATACCACGCCAACGAAAATTTCATCCGGAAACATCGTAATAAGTAGATCGTTTGACTATGCGACTCTTAAATACTGAAATATTTTTTGCAGAACGAACGACGGCAAGCATCGAAATTTTCTCAAATTACCATATTATTGTGTTTCAATCGGAAAGTGGCCGCGGTAGCCTAGTTGTCATAGTCGCAGACTTGCGGCCAGAATTTCGTCGAATAATGAATTCGAGCCCTGACGTCCTCAAAGACCCGCGGTGTAGCGAGGTTGAAGTATGTTAAATGCATGTCATGCACGTGGCGTGATGTGGAAATATGGAGATGCAGGTGCCAGCTCAAGTGTCAACCTCATCACTTGACCGAAGTTCAAAATTACGAGGTCCTTCACCAATAGCCTTCATAGCCGTGGACTTGCGGCTGGTGGTTTTCATTGAGTTGTGGGTTCGAGCTTTGGTGCCACTAAAGACCGGCCGTGTAGTCGGGGTTGATGCACGTTAAATCTGTCGCGTTCCAAAGTCCCCCCGTTGGCGTGGTCTGGAAGTTAAGAGAGGGGGTTGCCAGCTCAGGTGTCATCCTCGTCACTTGACCGAGGTTATGAGGTCTGTCGCCAATAGCCCTCGTGTTTCTTCTAGTGCGACCTTAATAATCCCAAAACAAACAAGCCAATAGCCTTCGTGTTTCTTCACAGTGCAACGTAATTAAACACACAATCACATCACTCAATCGGGAAAAGTATGAATTCGCCAAGAAACATATGGTACTAAAAACCTTGCAACGAATTTAAGCAATCTGTGACGTAGTTTTGACGATGCAGAACATTTATTGATGTCTTGAATAACTCATTTTAGCTGGGTGGTGACTGGATGTTTAAATCTCTTCATATCCGCAAAATTTTCTTTAAAATCTTGACAGTTCCGAAGGTACTTTTATTTCATTTTTCAGTGTAATCCATTTGTCTATTTGTATTTTTCTCTCCTACAATTTGACAACAATGCAATGTTTTCAGAACTTAAAATTGCTATTTAATTTACAATAAACTTATTTAAAATTAAATAAACAAATTTTATCTGAATCACAGTATTTTTTTATTTGTCATTTTGACATATTTTCATTTGAATAAAATTGTAAATTTGATGTGATTTATTACCATTCTTATTGTTTAAAGAAGATTCAACTCACAAGGAGTCAAAGTGATGAAGAAAATAGTTTTGGGAAATTATGCATTCCATGTATCAAATTGCAATTTAACTACATAGAATATATGTATTATCATTGCCATATCATTGCCAGTACCTAAAGATTCAAAACTGTAATTTGTATTCGATCCCATATTTTTCTTATCAAGTGTTTCGATAACAACTGTGAAAGATACACAAGATTTTTAAGTAATATGAAATATCAAACGCTACTGATTCTTAGAGTTTTATCTAATAAAACACTTCCTTTGTGTTTGTTTTTAATGTCAGAAACTTTGGATAGCAGATGGTGCTACCGGGTTTGCACGTTGTTTTACACTTAATAAATTATTAAGTGGCGATCTATAGAGAAAAACAGCCTTTTAAAGCTAGAAAAATGATTTTACTAGTTAACACACACAACGTCGAATAACATGGAGGCAATTGAATTGAGAGAGCCTCTAAACGAAAGAAAGTAAGTACGTGCATCTTGTCACTTGTATATTATTATTTTAAAATTTAAGTGTTAATATTATAAAAACTTTTTGTAAATTGTTTCTGTTCTTAATAACAAAGTTTTTTAATACTATTACGTTGCAAATGAGAAATATTCTTTTTCATTTTTATAAAATTGTACTCGAAATTTTTTTTTAAAAAGGAATATTAATACTTTTCACTTGGCAAACTTTGTAATATGAATAATTTTTCGATTTCATTTTCGAATTATCTTTTAAAAATTGAAATGGATGCTAAAGCTTATGCTATACATCAGCAACGTACTCGTTCTTTTTTCTATCCTTATATTTATATTTTTCTAGGAAAAAAGGGAAACAGAGTAAAATAAGACCTTTCATTAATGAAAGATTATTTGAAATTTTTTCAAAAACCCAGAAATTTCTATTCGTTTTTTTTTTTTTTTTTTTTTAATTTCACAAGTGAAACTGAAACATGAAAAATAAACACATAAAGTAAAAAAAAAATTTAAAAAAAAAACCCCTCAAAAAATTAGCTTTTAAAGAAATATTCCTCAACGCAAATATATTTAACATGAATGAATTTTTTATAATAATTTTTTATTAAAAATTATATGATATTCTTAACATTACATTAAATATAAATAAAACTACATTTTGTTTAAAGTGAGCCACAAATAAAAATAATTCATTACATTAAATAGAAATTGAACTGTATTTGTGATTCCCTATTTTGCTATTTTTAAGAAATCGTTTAAAAATTCTCTATGTACAAATTTATCAGAAACTTAATACTATACCTCTGTATGTAAATTACATAAATCTTTGTCTACCTTGAATTTGGATGCATTTTTAAGACTTCAGCAAATTAATGTTTTCACAAAATTTTCTCAAACTCTGTGTCAAACAACGAAATTTGCTCAAACTAATCAGTTCTAATTAACAATAGAAATTTTCACCAAAAGGTTGCTACCTCTATTTAAATTTCTATTTATTTATTTGAATGAGGAATTCAATTTCGGAATATCTTTTGAAGTCACACTTTTTTATTTCTTATAGATGTTGCACAATGACACTATGTAACAATTTTGATTTAGTTAAATTTAATTAATGATTCATAAAATTTAATTATGAATTTGAAAAAAAAAATGTAATGTTATAGTATATTACTTTTTCTACAAAAATATATTTATTATTTTTACTGTTTTAATGAAAATTATTATCGATTTATTCAAATATCTCATATGTTATACAATTCTAAAGCTAAATAATTGCACTTCAACTACATAATTCAAAATTGGCATGATTACGTTACAACTACTTTCCCAAAAGATCATTCGTAATTGGTTTATTTTGAATCTTTTACGATAATCCACAATTGAATAATTTTTTTTAAGTATTTCAAAAACATAGAGTAGAATCTCCTTTTAATTTTAATTCTACTGTAATTTATATTAAGTGATTATGATTTAAAAGGGTCATAATGCATTCACAGACAGTTTTATATGAATATGTTTCTAAAACTAGGTGTCGTCGAGATATTATATGGCGTCTAAAAACTCGAATAACTCATCCTTTTTCGGTGTTAACGAATTTTAATGCAAAACTAAAATTCATTAAAATTTTTGGAGGAGCTTATGGATCATATATTGTCCAAATTGAATACTTTTTTATTCCATGACTAACAAAGCACTTTATAAAAACTTCCATCAATATTTATGAAACAAAAGTAAAAAAAATTATTTTAGAGAATTGAAAATTCTTGAAATGAAAAAAGTTTGAAAACTTTGCTGCATTAATGATTGTTGAAAACCTTTGAAAATTTGGCCCCAAAATAATTCATTTGGAGCCAAATTTGGATCGATATTTTAAGTTCTCGCCAAAGTTCGCATCTTCTCAATACTAACTGCTTCAATGATTTCAATAAAATGTACGGTTAAGTCGACAATTGGACTCGTTGCTTTTACTCGATTGTTGCATAATTGGCGAAATCAAATGCTTCCTTCACTGGAATCTTTCTAAACATATTCGGAATAGAAACTAGAAGAAAAGAAAGAAATGAACCTTGGAAGTCAAGAGTAAGTATAATGGACTATTTGTTAATTTTACTGTAAACTAAAATTAAATTTAATCATTTACTTATTGAAATTTCCTTATATGAAAAATACAATTTTTATCTCTATTTTGACATCGTTATTCTAAAAAGTTCTGTTATTTATTTGAAGAATAAAACGTACACACAAGTTAAATTTACAGTTGAAGAATTAAAATAAATAATACAAAAAAGAGAATAGGAATATTTATTAAATTACGTATAACACATTTAGAGGGCTTAACTGCATTATAATAATATTTTTAAGAATGGGATATTTATTGCCCTATATAATCTTGAATCTTATTGTAATTTTTTTTTGCTATGAGAAAATGAGTTTTTTTTTTCTTTTTCTTTTTTTAATAATGGAATCAGTATTTGACTGTCGATCATATAAGAGATTATTTGATAAACATTTCAGAAAAAAATGTCTTTCTTACTCAATAATTCTTAAATTACCGATTTAACTTTGATTTAAAAAAAAGCATTTGAAAATAAATTTGTTAAAATTTTTTAAGAAAATTACTATGATTCGGTTTTGAACTAAGATGCACTCTAAAAGAATGATAATAAAATTATGAAGTAACCGTTCAAGTCTTAAAAAAATCTCGATTTAAACTTTTTAAAGCAAATTTAACACAAATTTATAATATTATATTTTTTTCCCAGCGAAATCTGAACGAAATTTGAGCAATAGTTATTGTTTAATGTTATGAGGTTAAAAAATTTTAATATTAAATATATTGCTTTATTAAATATCATTATTGGACACAATATTTAAAGAAAAACCAGTCTTTATATCATATTAGGAAAAGCGGTTACATTACTGTGTCTTTCAAAAAGAAATAAGTCATTTACAACTAAACGAAAGAAAAAGCATTTGAAAAATAACCGTTGGTTTTTCCTTAAAAATTACAAACACATTACGTTTCATTTATTAGACATGACCTTTATATTTTTCTATGAGCGAAAGAAAAACGACATAATAATATAGAAGAGGTAAGGAAACTGCGGCCTCTTGGAGCCCCAAGCACAGTTTTATGGATAATTAAAAATTTTCAAAATAATTTTTTCCCCTTCTCATTTATATTTTTTAATATACTTTTTTTTTTTTTGTTTCAGTGGCAAAACTATCACTAAATTATAACTGAGTTTCTGACCAAATTAGAATAAACTGTAACTATGTAATGATTGCTATTAACATTGCACTGAGAAACAATATGAGGCCTATTGGCGAAGGACCTCGTACTTATGAACCACGGTCAAGTGACAACGAAGACACCTGTGCTAGCACCTCCCTTACCAGATTTCAAAATCAAGCCAATGGGAGGAC
>BMAW01050068.1:0-10304 GCA_019974015.1 Nephila pilipes | reverse complement strand
CACTTCCATCAGGTCCAGGGGAACAAGAAAGATGACCAGAGAGAAGCAGCTGACGAAAGTAAAGTTCTGTCCGGAAGATCCAGATCCTGTCCATCTCGAAGAGCAACGTTGAAAGAAAAAGTCCGGTCCGAAAGGTACAGTCCTGTTCCGTTCGAGGATCGGCAGACAACACAGACATGTTCTGCCTGGGAAGTCGTTCTTATCAGCTTCTCAGCAAACGACATGTATTAAGGAAGGGAAAGAGGTCCTGAGGTCAAGTCCATATTCCCCTACGCAGATCAAAGGAGAGCAAGTGGCAACACATGAAGCGGAAACAAGTCCATACCTGACAAGAGCCGATGAGTAGAAACAACGAGGTGCAGGAGTAGATTTCAACCCACAAGCGAAGCAAGCAACTGTGATGATTGTAAAATGAAAATGATTGTAAAATGTTCCAGTTGTTAGTTATTTAAGAGTAAACTTATTAACGTAATTTCTATCGGTCGTTAAGAGCCTCAGATAAATCACTTTTTCTTCACACAGAGTGGGGGGGGGTGACGGCTCTATCTTAACATCTTCTTATTAACAGCCTTGGGGAGTTTTCAGTTCTTAACAATTATTTTTATTAGAAAGCCCGAAGAAGAGAACGTGATCATACAAATTAAGACTGATGTATATATATAGTATAAGCTTTCAAGAAAAGAGAGAGAGGAGAGGGAGGGAAAGAGGGGAGATGTAGATAGACTTCTTAGCTGAGTAGTAAATAACAAATTGTTTTAGAAATGTCGAGTCTTCCCGACCAAGAATCCTTACATTTTGTTTCACTAATCGGTACGAAATGCTGTGATTCTTGATTATGATGTTAATCTGTCCATGTTTTGTTACCTATGTCTTGTTTGACTATTTGTGTTTTAAGCGTCGTTTGCCATCATCCTCCGTTTTGACCGTGTTTTCTGTGAGCGAGTGAGTGATGTTATTTTGAATGGTGCAGAAATATTAGATGTGGCTATGCTGTGCCAAACTAGTAAAGCTGTGATCGAGACTGGTAAAAAAATTGGAAAAAAAAAGATAAAAATTATGTAATAAAGACAGTAACCTATGGGAAAGAAAGAGATCACGAGAAGCCCTCAAGTTGTTTCACTGTACACCAACTGTGGTGAATATTTTATAACAATACTGACTGTGGCAGTTAAAAATTAAATTATTTATTTTAAAATGCATATATAATTGTATGTTTTTTTTTTCTATTTTTATTTTGCTGTTTCCAGGACAGAAGTTCGTTGTAATGGAAATGAAAAACAGTAATCTCTTCAATTTTGAGGAGCTACACCATCGAATCTTTAGATTCAGGGACAAAGTTTTGCCCCTGATGCAACTCACTTTCCGTCCGAACCCATTAGAATGAGAATCAAAACCTAGAGAATGAAATCAACATGGAATTAACAACATAGGTTTGAAAAGAATATCTAAAAGTTTTCTAAGAACAAATAATGCACTAAATACCTGCTCAAAACTGTTCTACGTCAGAATAAAATATAAAAAAAATGTGAAAGTAAAATATAGAACAAGAAGGACAAATACTTTCAACTGTAGTATGGTGAATAATTGAAAATTACTTGAATGATATGGCAAATTGCCATTATCAAGACTAATGTTTTTTTAAAAATGGTAAACTTTATTGATTGCCTGTATAATCATTCATACATCCTAATTCTCTATAAGCAGGCTTGGTATAAACATGACTAAGCTTGTCCAATACTCATATAGTGATTAACTTTATATAATTATTATAGCACTAACACATAAGTATTATTAAAAGCTAAACTATAAGTATTATTAAGCTCAAATCCATAGAGTATTATTAAGCTAAACTTGAGTATTATTAGCTTATTCTCATATAGTGTTATTAACCTAAACAGTTCATAACTCTTTAAAAAAAAAAAGAGCAGCACATTATTTCATCCTATATTTTAGGTTTGAATACTATCAGAAAGTATCAGCCTCTTTAATAAATTACCCTATTTTTACAAAATTACATCTCAATCCAGATGGGCAACACTAAATTTCGATGGAGTGTTTCAGTTTTATTGGAATGGATAAAAAATTAGTAACAATTATTCGGTTGATAAAATAAGTAGAAATCTGACATTAAGTCTTGATGTTACTATGAATAAAGAAATAAAAAAGATTTTGCATCTGGTAGATTTTCCTTTTCCAAAATAAAACTATCTTATTTTTGCATTGTAATTTGAAGATACGAGATCCAGTACAATTTCAAAAGTGTAATGCAACTTAAAGACATGACGAGTAAATTTCAATTAAAATCTATCACGACTATGATATAATGGAAATACCTTCATATTATCACTAGTTAATTTTTAAATTTGAAGAGACACAGAGAAGAAGGAAAAAGTTAATTTGTCTTTTCTTTCTTTAGTTTCACGAAATATAAATAAATACAGCTAAATTCTCTTTTAAAATAAAATGTTTTTAAAGGGCACCCAAATGATAAATATTTCCCTTTCGCCTTGAGAAAAGTTCTCTCGGTGAAAAATGTAAATGTCACCATTAAGCAAAGTGAGAAAACAGAGACAATTTTTTTTAAGAAAATTAATTTAGTTTTAATGGTTCTGTCTTTTAGAGCAGTTATTCTCAAATTAACGGGAGTGTACTACGAGGGTATGCGAAAACATATTAAATGAAATCCAAGAATGTGTTAATGCTCTATGTAAACCCTGTCAGAAAGAGATATAATATTTCCTCAAACCTTCTGGATTAACGGGTTTCATCTAGAATAAATTGGCATTTCTCAAAATCCTTGATAGAAGGTTTGGAATTTAGGAAATTCGTAATCACTCACATTATAATGTAATATATATGGATTAGTCATTTGAAGTTAGCTGAAGACTTATTTTGTAATGTTTTCGGATTAATGGAAATAGGTTCGTTGCAATAGGTTATCGAATAGTTGTTTTTAAATTTCTTAAGAAATTTCTTTTATAATAAATACTGTATTCTTTTGGAGAATTTATATATTTGTTAAAATTTTAACTGGTATTTAATTTTTTTAAATTTATCTTAAATTTATATGTAAAAATTATTAAATATTGTATTCAGTCTTGAGCATGTTTTAATTTTTCTTGGCATAATTAAGATACTAAAATATATGAACTAGGGATGTACTCATGTTATATGAGAGAGGAGGGAAATACATTGATATAGAGATGAACTTCTGTCCTCTGAGACAAGCAATGAAGAACGAAGTGATCAAAATTACCTTGTTTGAGATATTACAGCAGTGATCGCTCAAATTACGAGGTAATAGATAAATGGATCATTAGGTATTTTGCGTGTAGTCTAGATGTGGGTAGGGAAGTCTCACTATACGCTTAGAACGTGGGGAAAGTGCCAATTTATGCAAATGTATTATGCATGATAGAATAAATTAAAACATCAAATGCAATTGTATCAGGAAATAAAGATTAACTCTTTACTGTGATAAGTAAAGTTTAGAAAGTTATAGAAAATTAACTTAAATTTAAGTGAAATAATTACATAAACATACACACACATATAATTGCATAAACATACACATATAATTCCATGGATTGCTTAGTATCTATCAGCGTCAAGTACTTCAACGATCACTCTTGTTTTCAGAAGGGAGAGAAATAGATAACCCTCCATTACTCTTAATTAAAAATCCCTCTTTTTTTTTCTCTTCGTCCCTGTCCTCACAAGAAAAAAAAATTTCATTGGCATTTGTTACATTGTTTCAGTTCGATAATTTCTTATAATTCTGAATAATTTACAAATTTAAGTATAAGAAATTTGGCAAAACCTGTGAACAAACTAATGTTATTTTAAAATCAATTTAGTTTAGTTTAATTTTTTATTAACGTTGCACTAGAAGCAACACGAGGGCTACTGGCGACGGACCTAGTATCTTTGAACCACGGTCAAGTGACGAGGATGACACCTGAGCCGGCACCCATCTCTCCTAACATCCACACCACACCAACGGGAAGACTTTGGGCCCCGACAGATTTAACGTGCATCAGCCCCGGCTAAACGGCTTAAAATCAATTTATATGTTCTTTGTTCTATATGTAATTTAGTTTTTGTTTTTTTCATTTAAAAATCAATTTATATTATTTCTATTTTTACTGTGTAAAATATAAAACCACAAAAATAAGATTTATTTTCATGTTACAAATGAAACATTAAAAAGTTAATTTAAAATTTACATATTATTTCGTCTGGAAATAAATTTTGTAATTTATGATCAGTTTTTCACCTTTTAATTTAGTTATTTAATAATAAAATAAAATAAAATGATTACGATCCTCTTTTGCGAGAATTTTTTTTTTATCTTGATGCATTTCTTATAATAGATTTTAATTATTTAGTCTGCCTGCTTCTTAAAATGTTCAATTTGTTTGTTTTAGACATAATCTTGACAGTTTTTCCTTCATTCATGAACGTTTCCTCTTTATTTAACCTTTTTTGTTCTATAATTATGTTAAGGACTAATTAATCCATTCTAAGATGTGCAATTATTTACATTATCTTAAGAATGTTTTGACGTAATGTCAAAAGTCCCCTCACTGAATCTTGGAATACAGTTATGAGAGAATAATTCCGCTGCGCCACTCACAACAGCAGCTCCTCTTATAACGCAGAGGAGATACATCGCAGAATGCAAGTCTGTCTTTTTTTAATGTAATTTTTTATCTTTAAATAAGCTATTTTCCCACTCAAATGAGATTGATTTTTTGTAACATACGAATGCCAAATTCTATGTTTCGAAAAATAAAATGTTCTAATTTTGATAAAAATTTATGATATTGTAACACTTGATGCAGTACTTTTAAAATCAATTTTTATTATTATTAGGGGCATTTCGAAAACATGCTATTTTTGACTCGGACACGTAAATTTTGCAAATAATTTGTATTACAATTTAGGAAAGAAAGCATGAAATACATTTTGCACCAGAAATATTGAGTATATTCTGACAGAAATTAGTAATATAAAATACGCCGCTCTCTCAATAAGTTAACGAAATTAGATTATAAAATTCATGTTCAAAACATATATATATATATATATATATATATATATATATAAATCTGTGCTTATTTAAAAATTCGTATCTCAAAATAAATGAACAAAACATTTTTGTGTAACACGTCATCTAGTAAGTATTAACCACTCCTTTTCATCAACACGAAATTTATGGTATTGATATTCTTAAATGGAGAACTATGGATTTTTAAAATCCGTATATCTATGGGCACATATTTGAATTTTTTAGCCTTTTGAAAATTAGTGACTCAAAACCTGTGAAAGAAACAATTTCATGTAATATATCCTCTTGTGGGTAAGAACGTTTACTTTAAATTGGTATGACATTCACAGCTTTGATGTTCCTACAATGAGATATAAGAAGTTTTCATTATATTTGAAAATTCACGTTTCTTGGGGAGGCATATTAAAAAATTTCTTTCTTATGCGTATTAAAAGATAAGAGTATTGTGTAACATTTCATCTTTAAAAAGCTAATTGATTAACCTTCCTACTCTTAATGTACAGCCCCTTCCATTACTCCAATCAATGGATTTGTGCGTGTGTGTTACAAAAAGAGCTCCAATTGTTCTCTATCTGAATGTCACTAATTATGCAAATCGAGATCACAATTTCTGAGGAACCATTGACTTCAAACTTGAAGAAAAAAATTATTATTAACAGATTTAAAAATTGATTACCTTAGTAGATGAGCAAATATCCGGAAAGTGTTTTTCATAAAATACTATAACTGTTTTTGCCAAATGTTGAAAGTAAGGTTGAAACTTGAAAGTTAAAAAAAGTGAAATATGACTCGGTACTAAAATTATTTGAAATTCATTCCTGTATGAAGAAGGGAGTATATTTCAAAAAACATTACTTCCTATTTTTCCTTAAGCTATGGAAAAGACGATTAATATTTCTTTAATTTTAAGGATCTACACTATTCAGTCTCTAGAGTCTAGAGCGAAGGTGTTACCCAATATAAGTTTGCTATTCAAAACCTGTGAAAGAAACATGAGAGAGAGAGTATATAATCAAAAAGTATAAAATCAAAAGAGAGTATAAATCAAATACCTTTAGAGTATAAAATCAAAAACAATTCTAAAATTGTCATGCTACAAAATATGTGATGCACTACTCAAAAATTATTTGCGTCAGAAAAAAAACGAATAAAATAATTTAAATTATGTAAAATGACAAACAAACTATCTTCACAATAGAGATTAAATAAATATGATAGAATAATAACAAATTGCCTTTAAATTATCAATCTTTTTTTTTTAATTTGTACTTCAAAAAAACTTTATTGCTAATCATAGAAACCTTTCTTAAATTGAATATAAAATAACTTTATCCATTCAATTAAATTTTACCGTTCCTAAGGAATTATCATTTCAGCAAAGCTGGATTTAGACACTAAAAATATAAATATGCAAGTCTAAAGGCCTAAATATTGAAATTTGAAAGTTTATAGTTTCCCGTCTGATTCAAATATTTTGAATAAAATTTATTATGTAATGAAAGAATTTACATTACATCAGCGATCGCTTACATGGAGCACTTTCAGACATATTATGCTTTATCTTCTGTAACTGCTGTACATTCTGATGTAATTAAAGTTTTTTCAAAATATTGTGATTAAGTAAAAATTTATTCCATCATATTTCAAATGCAATATAATTTTCCTCTTATGATTTATTAGTGGTTCTGCAGGCCATTTTCAAAACAAAAGGAATGATTATTGACGACATAATGAATTTATACATGAAGAATAAATGTGTTTCACATATCTTCCGTCTTGCACTATATATATATATATATATATATAATGCAGTTTCAAATCTCAGTTTCAAATCTCGCCTTTAAGGACTCTACTTCACCTTGAATTTAGTTGATGTACATGTTCATATGAAAAGATTTTTTTCTCAGTAAATCAGAAATTACCATTTAATTGCAAGGTGAGAAAACTAATATTGTGGGATGGTACTATGAGATAAAACTATTCATTATTATAACGCAAAGAAAGCTTTATACCCTCATATAAAAAAGCCTCGATCTCGAACAATGTTCTGAATTGCCATAATAAAAAGATTTTGAGCAGTGTTTTGGGAAGTAAAGTTGTATGGCCAATGAAAATGTTATAAGAATCTGACAAATATTTGTTTCCTGTCCAAAACTATCAGCGAGAAAAATATCGCTACAAATAGAGCTCTTAGAGCTCTGCATGAAAAATGAATTTTCTCTCAAGAAAGTACAGTTATTACAAGCTCTACACATGGTTGGCAAGTTTCTTTGGTTGAATTTTGCTATCGTATTCTGATATTTGAATGGACAGTTCCAAATTCATACCTCTTGTAATACATTACCTTTACTGACGAATGAATTTTTCATTTGTCTTGAAAGGCTAATTGGCAAAATGTCTGAATACAGGGAATAAAAAACCGTACTATGCTGTTGCAAGACTTTGCATAGAACTTTTTTTGTTTATTTTTGGGATACAATATGAATGAAATTCGAAATTAACTTTACTAGAGCAAACAAAGTCTTACCTCATAAAAAGCACTTCGGTTCAAATCGCACATACGTAGTTCAATTGATTGATTTTTACATTACATTTCACATTTTGTCCAGGATATTTGATCCCCCAGATATATTTATACCTGCGATAAGTAATTCTTTAAAAATGAAACTGAAAAAAACTTGAAAAACTTATTAAAATAGTATTTTCCTTTTCCTTTGTACTAAAGATTTTGAATTGCAAGGAGTATCGCAGCTCTCAATGCTCCATCTTTTCTCTGAAAGGAAAGTCTTAGTTGTTCAATTGATCTCTAAATATAATCATTGCTAAAAAAATGATCTTCAAAATAATTCTCAATATTTCTGTCTAAATCTGGGTTTATTTGTTAACATAATGCTGGATTCCGCATTGCATACGTTCATAATCTCTTTCATGTTAAAGAAAAATGATTGAAATTCTCCTGTACTTGTATGTTCTATTCGATACTTTAACTTTCCTTAGAATTTATGACTATTTACTTCAGAGAATTCTGGGCATATCTAGTGTAATTGTTTTAAACATCTTATATATTCATTCAACATTTAAATATGTAAATCAATTTAATATTTTTTTTTTGTATTTTTAACTATATCAGCTAAACATAATTAAATTTTAGTGGTCGCATTGACAAGTTTCAAAAGGTTAGGCTCCTATTTATTTTTCCCGGCTTCATCTAGATATGCCATTATCTGGTGGGATAAAACAGTGCTTGATTTTACAATGAGAAAAATTGTGCCAGCATGTGTCTTTCATTTTAAAATTTACTTGTAGTGTTTGAAGCCAATGGCTTGGTAGAATTAGAAGCTTCGCTTCAGGATTTCGAGAATTCATTCTGTCATGAAATGTGTTAGGAAACTGATTCTCAATCTTCTCCCATCAATCTGTTTTCGACTCATCTTTTATTATTTAAATTATGTCACACACAAACACACATGCATATGCTTATCGTTTAATGAAGATATCCCATGACATATTTAACAATTTTAATTTTTTTAAATGCTTTACTGAGTTTATTCTTTATTAATTTATTTTCACGTCAAAATTGTGTTAAAAAGATTACGAATCATTTTTGTGGTTATCTTATTTCCATCTTTTTCCATACAAGTAAATCTGCGGTTATCTTACTTCCATATGTAGCTTCCAAACAACAATGTCGACAATAGAACATATGTAAATTTTTCTAATTATAGAACAGCACGGATACTGAATTATATTCGTTGTTATTTTGAATTGGAAACAAAAGAAGGTCTCAATTTTGTTTACTTGTTTTTGTTTTCAAATTCAAGGAATACGCGATGTTAAGTTTTTGAGGAAAACAAGGATATTTAATAAATAAATAAAGACTGTTACGATTTTTCAAATAATACTAAGAATAATTAATAAATTATCACCACGCATCCCGCAAGTTCGGATTGAGTGGTGAGTTCATCAAGTGAGGGCGTTGGAAAGTGAGAAGGAAAAGAGAGCGATGTACTTACATTAAACCAAAAAACCCAGGAAAAATGAAGGTGAAATTTATAAACGTAGAAGCTTTCATTATTCTGACGTTATTTGAAAATCAATTCCAGTTTTGTTAGTGCTTGTATATATTAATAGTGATCAGAATTAGAATGAATGTACCCTATGGAATAGAATACGTATTAACAAAAGAAAAAGCTTTATCACAATCTCTCAGTTGGAAAAAAAGGAATAATGTTCACAGAGTTGAGTTTAAACTTAAGAAAAATAAGGTAAATTCAAGTCTCAACTGAACAGATATGAGAATTAAAAGAGGAAATCAAAACAGAGTCTGGATATTCCAAATGAAATCTGCGCTTGGAAATAAATTCGGAATATATACTAAGATATATCTTGCTCTCAGTTTTTAACTAGAGTTGCTTTCATTACCTTATTTAATTCTTACTCTCCATTGTATTTGTAAAGAGTATAACTAGTATCTTGTCAAAGTGTTATTGTATTTGACACAATACTTTTGCACTTAAGAAGATATACCGTCAATAGGAAGCACTAGATCGAAGGGGGTAGTGCTATTCCAGAGAAAAAAGGCATTGTGATGGCTTCAACAAATTTACATTCAGTACGTCAAAAAAGTGTTCGTATGCTTATAACGTATTTGAGGAAACTTATACTAGAGTCGGAGGTCTTCAATCTGGGTTCCAAGGAACTTTGATAGAGGTCCCGCAAGATATCAGTATTTGCTTAACGAAAGCACCTACATTTTGGTATAATTTTAATTTTTTATAAAAGATCGAATTCTTAATGGCAGTTAGCCTGTAAAAATAAATTTAAATAAAGAAATATATTATGGATAAATAAAATCTTAAAATTCATAAAAGACACGTGCCTCAAATACATTAATCGATATGCATTAGATAACAAATTAGTCTCCATCCTTTGGCTCAGATAAAGAATCATCCACTTATTTGGTCACTTATTTCACTATTTTCAAGAGATAAAATAAAATTAAAAACACCCTTTTCAAATTGAAATTTTGGGTAGATTGTATTTTGAAAGATAATATTGAAAGCTTTCCTAATTTGCATAATATTTTAGCAAATAGTAATGCTAATACAAATAAAAATGTATAAATTAGTTTGGACCTACATATATCAGATATGCAATTATCATTTCTTGAATAGCCCCCTGTTCAAATATAAAAGTTATTTTGTATCCAAAGTCCTTCTCAAGACTGTGACAC
>BMAW01050058.1:0-13907 GCA_019974015.1 Nephila pilipes | reverse complement strand
ATCTTGCACCATTATCGAGATGATCTATAATTTTGCAATTCACTTTTTCCACTTATCTTGCATCATTATCGAGATAGGAATGCTAACTTCTTCACTGTTTTCATAAGAAGTCACTGTAAGTAGTCTCATCTAGCAATGCATAACCAATTTTCTGTATCTGTACACCACTTTCAGTTTACAGTGGTCTTACATTAAAAACACATTTTTGTTATAAAAGCCAATATCTTAAATGTTTTATTTTAAATTTATGAATTCTAATTATCTTTGGCAAAATGTATACCAAAGAAAGAATCGACCACATTTTATTCTAAACTCATCTTATAGATGCAGGTAAAAAGTTCTTGGGAAAAAAATCCATCGCTGGAAGAGAATTCTTATCAGTCACACGACCTTTATGAAATGGTAATTTTCAAAATTAAATATTGTCATTATTGTCACTTCTTACAATCTTATGTTATGTTATGATGTTAACATTTGATGTCAATTCGTTCTAAAAAATGATTTTTTTAAAATATTTTGAGACGAAATAAGGTGCTGAGTAGTTCTGTTTATTGTCAACACAAAGTCCAGACATTGAATGTTTACACTCAAGTAAGACGAGAAATTCCGCATATCACATACTAAGAATTCTTAAAATTCTTTGAAATACTATTATTATTACTATTATACATAATACAAATTCCTTGCTCTTTAAAACTGCTTTATGAGTAGAACTCGACACTGATAGTGGATCTACGAATATTAGGTTATTAACATACACGTTCGAATATAATTTTTCTCGTCGAGTTTACGAAAAAATATAATACATATTTGCATCTTGTGTATACTTACATGAGTAAATAAGAATGAATTAAAATAAAGATGAGTCTAAAAACTTATTTAAATACTCTTTCTAAACATCCGTTTTCGAAATCATTAAAAAGCATTTGGCTTTTTTGAAACTTATACATGCTTCCATAATCAATTGAACACTATTTTCTAGAATGCTAATATTGCCTTGATATATGTATAGCGTTCTGCGCTAATAAATGATTGAATAAAAGATTTTAAAGTTGTACTTGTGCCTTAAAACTTAGAAATAGTTTCTGTAATGTATGAATTGAAAAAATGGTCTCCAGTTCCTAATTTAGAAGACATAGTGTAATCTTTAAATAACTCAAATAATGTGCAAGATATTGGACGGATTAAACTCAAATATTTCATTAGAAAAATAATGCTTAAAGCCATTTAATATTTTATAGACTGAATATCATATTTATACTCACACAAAGCACGCAAAATCATTCTTTTACTTTATACAAATTACTTAAGAATTGAGATTGCTAAAATTTACTTAGGAAAATTAATTTATAAAATATTCATAAAATAACATTCGAATTCCTTTTGAGATCAACTGTTTCCAGTACATTTTTTTTCTATTGATATTTTCATTGAATTTATGAAAATTCATATAGATTAGGTGGATTTATAGAAACAATTAGTAGCAGGTATAGTATTTGCTTGAAAACTATGAATTTTATTTTTACAATGCAAACATTTATAAATGGTATTTTGACGACAACATGCTTTTAGCATACATTAATGTTATTATAAAGTAATAAAATTAAGCAAAAAATATCTCATTTCCCCCTAGTAATTGTGTTTCTAAAATTTTTAATAACTTGTCTACATTCTTTGAAAGTGTCTCATGAAAAAAATATTTAGTTCTAATTTCTAATTATATTATCACAGTGGAAATGTATATCAAAGGCAGCACTTTTTCAAATATTCAAAAAAAAAAAATGCATTCATCCCATAAAGTCCTTAAGGCTTATCAATAAACATAGAAAATCTGTGTAAACCAACTCCCACAACCCGAATTCTTCTCCAGGCGAAGTCTTCCCCAACTTTACAGATTATTTTTCTTTGCATTAAGCTATCCATTTAATTTATTCCTTACGCATGAAAGAACTTCACAGTAACTTATCGAAACACTTCTTTCTCCTGAACTTTCATTTTGACCGGAGGTGACTACATTGTGCCAGAAAATGAGAGTTCTCATCAAACGCAAACAATTTATTCGCATTGATGAACAACAAAAAAGAAAACTAACAAATGACTGGAAAATCAATACCTACGCACTCAGAGAGATAAGGAGCGAAGCAGTAGTTCATTATATATTGTAGTCACTCTCAACATACTTTGATTCATATTGCTGAAACGTTAATACTATATTTCAAAATCCATTATGAGCAGTTGTCAACATTCAAAATTAGAAATTATATGTATATTCAGGAAGATATTTTGTCGAGACATTTAGTACAAAAATTAAGATGTAAACGTAAAAGAAAGTGCATATTCTAATTTTTACGAATTCACATAAAATTACGAAATCCAAGCAACAATCAATTCAAATAATTTTAAAAATCAAAGAATTCTTTCTGTTACTCACCGCTGATCCACAATTCCTTTATTATTCACAACCTACAAATAAAATTTAACAAATAAGAGGAATTTTTCAATTCACTCATCTACAGTTTGGATTTTTCAAATCATATTTTGATAGTTTGCGCTTTAACTGCTGTGATCCGTAACACATATCTTAGAATCTGAACGTGTAAAAAACAAAGAAAGCTTATAGAAGGACATTTCCAGTTTGATATTCTGCCCAATGATAGCTGGAAGCTATTTAAACACACTTTTTGTATTTTATTTTATTAGTAATATTATATGTCTTTATCTAGGATATGAATTTTAGGTATTTTTTGTAAACATACGAATATGATTAAAACAAAACGCTTTGCTGTATGAATTAAAAATATATTCTTTCTATGAATCAAATCAATAAAAATTTATACATTATTAATTTGTACATTTATTTTACATTTACTATTTCTTATATTTAAAGTAAAAAATTTAAATTTTGCAGGCTTTTTAAAGAGGGATGAAACAAGTAAATGTGAATAAAGATCATTGGACTTATTTTTAAATAGTATAATTTATTGTATTATTTTTTTTCTATAAGGAAATATATGTTTTAGTATTTCGTAACAACAATTTTTATGATTCTATTCCTAATATTATTGAAATTGCTAAAATGTTTTGAAAATAATCTAAGAAACTGAAAAAATACCATTATAATTTTTTTGGTCTGTACTGATATATTTAATGAAATGGGAAATATGTATTGTTTAAATATATTTCTAAATACTATACACCTATGTTCAAAGGTTTATCATAATTGTGAATTATGTAAATAAGGGATGGTATCTACATGGGAAAGGGAAGTAATGTGTTATATGTATGGAAAATAATTACAAAACGAGAAAAGAATGCGAAAGTCTTATTATCAAAAGAAACAATTTGAATGAAAGAAAACTAGGTATAAGAGGGATTCAAACTCAAAAAGCAAATGAAATAAAAAAAAGAGTTATTACAATGTTTAAGATGTATGGTTACCTCTAATAATCAGACACGTTTGCAAGATTTCCCATACTTACAACGACATTATGAAGGTGTTGTGGGAACAAATAGTTCCCAACGTCACGAATTAATTTTAAATTCTGTAACAGATATTGGTTGGTTTGGAAGGAATGCCAGTTGTCCCCTGAGCAAATTCCACACATTTCGGTGGGATTCAGATTAGGTGAGTTAACACGCCACGGTATGAGTTTGATATTTTCCGTTTCAAGGAAGTCGTCGATCAGGTTCATGCGAGGAAAATGTGCGTTATCATTCATAAATATGAAGTTAGGACAAACAGCATCTTTAATCCAGCAAATATAAGATTAAAGAACTTCATCCTTTGACGGACTACAATGTTTCTTTCTGGATTTTTGTGGGTGAAAGCGAGTTCTTCTTTTTAGCCAATGAGAGTATTCAGTTTAAAGAGAGATTTGCCACTGAACTTCCCATGGGTCCATTGTCCCATACTTTATTTCGATGGTTGGAACTCCAATTTAAGCGACCATTTTTATGTGTAGATGTAAAGGAAATGCAGACTGATGGTCATCTGACGTAGAAACCAGCCGGACTGGAATATCATACTCCTGTGACAGCTTTGAACTTTTAACCCAGTTCCGTGGCACGACTGTGTCTTTGACGTCATGTAACTATTGCAAGATATCATTCTTGGCGAATGGTTGTGACTCTTGTCAAACCTCCGTCGTTGTTTAAGAATTCCAACACTCTCTGAGACATATTTAGGATTCAAAACACTTTGGGTTGTGACCGTCCGGAATCGAACATTCCAACGATCCTTTATTCAAATATGGCCAGTAATAGACATTGCACCATCATTTGTTTCGTTTAATTGTTACCAGCGTTACCAGCAGCCCGAAAATTGTCCGAGCAATTTATGTCGAGTGATACATTTTATACTCATTCCGACCTACACGTGTGTATTGAGCATGCAGTCAGCAATTGTAAGATTAAGATTAGAGACGACTCTTAACCTTCCACAAATGATTATCCACAAATTATTTCCTACATTTACTCATATTATTCGCATTTCACAAATGCTTCATTTTAAAAACCATGCTTTTTTACCAAACACTATTCTAAAAAAATTATTAAATAAATACAAAAAAAAAAAAAAAAAAAAAACAACCGAATATTTTTATGTGTATTATTTAATAAAAAAAATTTTAAATTCAGGACTAAATATTTGTTTCTACACTCAATAAATTTAATTAGTATTAAAATATAAAATAGGCGAAGCGCATGTGGTGAACCACTAGACGGCACTGCAATCAAAAGCACAAAACGCAAAATTTCAACGATTTGAGAATGCATGGCCTTTTCTTGCTTATTGTGCGTCTCCCTGCTTTATAAAATTCACGGTAGGAATGACGATGAGTAAGAAAACTCGCATTCTATTTTTTTCCATTACAGCGCCGTCTACGCTAAAAATTGCTTGATTAGATGTTTTCTATCATCCTTTGAATTTTGCCCACGAGTTTAGAAAATCACTGTGTAAGTTTAAAGTAAATTAAAAAATATTATATGGAATTAAGTTGTACGAATAATTCTTCATTATATTCAAACTGAATGTCATACATGATGAGTATTTTGACTGTCTCTATATACAATCGAAACGGTTCTCCTATGTTTTATAAAGTTTCCTAGGAATATGGGACTATACTTTCCATTGCAGCGCCATCTAGTGGTTCACTGCTAGCTCTCTCTATATTTTTAGTTTAGTTTAGTCTTTATTAACTACGCACTAGAAGCAACACGAGGGCTATTGATGACGGACCTCATAATTTTGAACCTCCGTCAAGTGACTTGGACGACACCTGAGTTGGCACTTCCTCTCCTAACTTCCACACCACTCCAACAGGAGGACTTTGGTCCTCGACAGATTTATCTCTCGTGTTTATTGTACATTAAAAATAACTTATTTATATGTTTTCTATCATTACTTTAATTTTAGCACCAGTTTTGAAACACTCTGTATTTCTAACTGCTGCAATTAAATTAATTCAGTGTTTCTCAAGTTGCTGTAATTAAATCAATTTTAAATCATATTTTTGTGCTGTTTGCATTAACAAAAATATTTTGTTTTCATTACATCCCCCTCCATTGTACATTTCTGTAGTTATTTCGGGTATCAAATACAAGTGTCAGCTTACTGCTAAGAACTAGATAATATTTATGGCAGAGTTATAAATCTTGTAGTATTTTTAAATGTGATACTGTTATTATCTGCAATTTCATGATAAACAATAAAACCATTAATCTTCTCCAACAAAACTAAGAATTATATTTATCAGCAACAGCATACAAGATAACAGAATGTTACTTTTATTAAAAAATTACTTCACAAGAGGAAGCGAGCAAATTATTATCTCGGGGATCATATTTTTAACATCATTTATCAAATATGATGAGTTACTCATCGTTAAACTTAAGGATATATTTTAAGTAAAATGACATTACACTATTGAATATTTAAATTCTTGTCTAAGAAAAGGATTACTTATCCTAGAAGGAAACATTAAAACGTTCGAAAATTTTTTCAATAATTATTTCAGCAACAAGAAATAAAATAAAATAAAATGTTTTGAACATTTATGTTGTAATAATGATATAATATCAGATATTAATTGTGGTTCCAAGACGTCTCAGAATACTTTAACTCCAAAACGTTAAATTTTTTGAAAATTTTTCATAATATAACCACATTTTTCCCGAAACTTTTTGTGTTAAAAGGGTAACGATACACCCAAAACATCTGGAAATATCGATGAAAAAACCTGAACGTTCTTTAAATAACTTCATTTTTCTTAAAACAAAAATGTGTTATCTTTCACAAAAATTTTCAGAAAGTACTGAAGGCAGAATTTTTCCAAAAACTTAAATAGAAATTTCATATACAAGTCAAAACAATTGTCTCGATAACTTAAACATCAATATTTTTAATCTTATTACAAACGGAAAGAGTTTAATGTAGATTTTAGTTAGAGCTTTTTTAAAAATTTCACGATCTTTTAAATAACTGTATTAAAAAAATCTCTTCTGTAAATATTTCAGAACTGAGTATATTACTTCAAATTTGAGTTTTTTTCCATTAACTAGTATTACTTTCTTAATTCTGATAAAAGTTATGTTTCAGAATTCTGAAAGCATGAAAATAATATTTTTTGTAATTTTTTTTGAAAGAGGGTGGAATTTATATTTCTTTACAACATTTTAAGATTTCACTAAAGTTACACAGAATCATTTGCTAATCAATATAAATAGATATAAATATTATATACTTAAAATATCAAGGTTCTGTTGTTTCATTGATAAATTTTTTTCAGTTTGAAAAAAGACGTTTCTTCCCATATACAGAAAGAAATTAAGGAGACTTAAGACTCCTTAAATATTAACAATTATGACTATCCAGATACACTTTGAACAATATGTGAGAATTATTTTTTACTATATTTTGTTTGAGTTCTGAAATCGATGTCTGAAATAAAATGATTTTAATTCGATTTGGTAAGATATGAAAAGAGAGTTTTACATAGGATATTATTCAAATTGAGAGAGGTAAGAATTGCGAGAAAATAATCTTAAGAAAAATAATAACGGAACAATTTCCAATATGCTGAAGAAGGGTTTTGTAACAAATATACTGCCTTTCTTGAATTATAGAAAGATTACTAAAGTTTAAAAACCATTATGAAATCTAAATTAGATATTTTATCATTTTTATTTTAATCCGTACAATATCCTAAAACACAAGTTGAATATGGTAAAAAAGAATCAGGCCCTATAAAAGGACGAAATATTAAGATTTCGTAACTTTCAATAAATAAATTCAATTTCTTTTAAACTGATTTTGTTTCTTTTCTGAGATGATTTCACAGAATAAATCTACATTTTATCTGCCTATGACAAAATACACTATTGAGTCTCTTTGAACGAGAGAATGTCATAAAAGTTTAATTCTTACACAAAAATAACCGAAATACCTAGATGAAATTCAGTTTTTGTACAATAATTTACTATTATGTACATTAGGATATTCAGGACAACTATTTATGTTGATTTTTTTTTGGATTCAGAAAGCAATAGTTTGAAGTAAACCATAGTATTGTTAGACTTTAATTATTATTCAGGATAAGAATATGCTGTATTGATTACAAACAAAAATTGAATTAGAATCTTAATTTTCCATTATTACTCTTATAATTATATATATATATATATATATACATTTTAGAAATCATGTATTTATGTGGCTTACAAATAGCGTAAATATGGATATTATCATGGAAATATAATACGTTACAGACAAATATTATTGACTGAGTGTACATATCTCTATAAGGGTAGTCGTTGAAGACATGTTTTTGGACAGAGTGTGGGAGAAACTTTGGACTTCTGAAATAATGTGTTTATTAATTTAAAAGTATTTTGTTTGATGATATTCGTGTTGATATTGCTAAAGCAAAATGATTCGTAGAGGTAGTCGCTTCGTACAATTGTCTGTTGTGCTGTTGGAAAAAAGAGCCGTCAGGCAATAATTTCTCGCTTTTCTTTGAAGTTAGTCATTCGGTAATATATCGATTATAGAAACAATATCAGACTGTGAAATAGCTTATGACATATGTTTTATCTCGTTTTCTCTTTCAGCTAACACTTTGGTGACTTTAAATGAATCTGAATAACTAAAAAATCTGTTCCAATAAATCAAAAGTGATTTTTCGAAAATAAGATTAGAATCACTGAAGTGTTATTAAACGAATTCACTGAATGGCTATGTAGGCAATCTAATACTTAATATTGGAGTCGGTAGTATAATAGTTAGCGGTAGAGCTATTCAACTCAACTTATCTGTGTCAGACATCTGTATCCTACTTGAGTGGAATAGATAGTTTAAAAATGATCTTAGAGATGATCTACAAAGAGTAAAGAGATTAGAGAGATTCCAACTCTGATTTAAAAATCTTATAAGGCTTCGAACCTGATTGGTACGTAAGATAAATATTAAATTATTATATCAAACGTAACATACGTCACGTATTGGGCACCTTTCCATAGAAAGAGTAAATTTGGTTCTGTATATTGAGAGATTATTCATAGATCTAAATAATCTCCCTGTATTGCCTCACAGGTTCGGAGCACGTAATTTCTATCGGTATGTTTTTCTTTGTATCTGATTCACTTTATTTATCATTTATTTACTTGGACTTGAAAAGTGACCTTATTTTATGACCGTCACCTTGCTTTAAACCCTTTATTTCAAATTGTTGGTTCCCTTTCAAAATTCATCTTTCTCGCTTGGAAATTTGTTATTTTTAGTTTCGACTTCTCTACCACATTTTTTACAAGGTTAGCGATGGCTTTTGTTTATCTTATAACTCTCCTGATTTTGACTCACTTCTCTATATGCCTTTTTTCGGATGCTTTTAAGGGTGTCCTTCCCGAACCTCTTTTGCTGATTTATTAGCCACCCAAGGGATCATTGTTTTACATACAGTGGTGTCCCGAATCACTTTTCTGTATTTTAATATTTAAATTAGAATTTTTATAACCATGTTCCTTTTCCTGATGTTACGGTTCTATCTATATATTTAACGTTAAATTTTCTTTATATTTCTTAACTATATTCAATGGTTTTGTCTGTAATGTTAAATTTAAACCTTGTTAATTTTCAATATTAACTAGGATATTATTTAAGTTTCTTAGTTTTACAGTTCTATCGATAGTCTTAATGTGTTAAGTTTTTCTGTATTTTTTTATATTAAATTTAACAATTTACCTTTCTCTTCCCTTTTAAGTACATATAGCTTAAAATATATTCAATTTTTTAATTAACCATTTCCCTTAATTTTAATTACTATTAGCTCAAAATGTATTCAATCTAACAATTTATTATTTGCTTTAAATTTAATTACATGTAGCTTATGTTATATCCAGTTACATATAATTGTAATTACATGTAGCTGATACAATATGAAATTAAATAATTAATCATTTGTGCTTCAATTTTAATTACAAGTAGCTTAAATATATTCAATTTAATAATGTATGTTTGTTTTATTTTAATTACATTCAGATTAAATACATATTGAATTTAGTAATGTATCGTTTGTTTTAATTTTATTGTCCGAAAAGTTTACTATTGTCTATTTCTCGATATTTCAATGTTTACTTTAATTCTTATATTTAATTGCATAATTTAACAATAATTATAAGAAAAAGCACACTTTTGGGGGCTAAATCTATTATTTGAAAAAAAAAAAAAAAAACTTTGCATAGAACTTTTTTTTCTTTTAGTTTTGGTTACGCAAACGAAACCTACTCTACCCGTCCGATAAGTGTTTTGGTCGTTTTTAGGTGTGCAAGTACCATTTGACTTCTTTTCCATTTTGTTTCTTTGATTTGGAGTATAAGTTTATTAATGAAGAGTGGAATTCCTTGTTATGCTCATTCCACAACAAATGAAAGTAAAAGAATAAAAAAACCTTAATGTCTTCTCTTAACATGAAATCCTAACATCATCTGAAAGAAAGATTGATACGAATTCTATAAAAATGGATCTATAGTAAAATAGCGAGCTAACAAATCGCTAATTAATGAGATTCTACTACACGTATAATATTTATAATGAAAGAAGAAAGAGAAGTAATCACAGGGTATTACCTGTTGTCTTCCTTTTATAAGAGACACATTTTTTTTGAAATACATTTTCCGACATTTCAGTAATTCCATATAGATTTGAGCATGTTAATGTGTTTTATACATTCAGTGGTAAGTATGTAATTAAAATAAGGGAAAAGACTCGTTGAAACAGAAAATATTTAATCGAAATGAAGTACACTAAAATTACCATGAACATACAGCAAATATTATATTGAAGAACATTGATAAAACACTAAATCGGAAAGATTAGTTTAACCTGGAATGCACGCTCGCATCACAGTCAAAAGTAGTGACATATAAAAATATCCTACAAAAGTGGCATTCAAGAAGATCAGTGGAGGATTACTAGAAGGTTAGGAGACAAGAAAAGAAGACATCGATTTAAGAAAAGACTTTTTACGGAGATTGGCTTAGAGAAGTGGAACATCTGAGAAGATCTAACGAAAAGGTTTCTTTCGTGAAATAGATATTGGTTGAAAGGTTTTTATGCCTAGAGATTAACTGCATGCAGAAACAAAGAAGAAATAATGTTAAATAACAGAAAGGAAGTTAATTACCGACGGAAATGATTTGATAAATGATAACTCTCATAGAACGGTTTTGGTAAACCTACATTTATTTTCTGTAGATGCTATCTGTAAATTTTCAAATAGAAAATGTAAAATGACGAAGAGAAATGCAGTTTTTATTTTAAAATATAGCGACCGTTTTGGATGTGGGGGAAAGGGAGGATACTATTGTGGATCTCTCTTCTTTTGTTTTGTTACAAACCCTTAATGAGTTTTTTGACAATTTAACGCGAAATATATCATTTTTGGTAAATGTGTTTCGTTTCTAGCACCTCTTTTGTCACAACACATTTTTGCTTCGTCTGTACAATATTATATTTACTCAGAGTTGATCGTTACTTTTATTTTTGTTTCCAACATATTATTGTTATTTTCTCTTGTGTTAATCGGGTTTTTCCTGGAAGCACTAGAACTACAATAGTTTTGACAAACACAATACTAATATAAGTATTTTCTACTTCATTATAAAACGTACATATACAGATATAAATACCATAAACAAAAATAATTATTTGTAATCGATCTGAATTCATTATTTTATTCATTATGATCATCCAGGAAACTTGATCACAAAAAGGTTTCACCTCTTAATTAACAGCATACATAAATCGGTTCAAAACTATTTGAAATGTAAATTATTAAGAAAATTTATAATGTATCAATAGAATGTTGAGAAACATGCAAATATTAACAATTAAAAAATTAATATATACAATTTCAGCATAAAAACGATTCATACATTTATTTGCAGTAAAAAGTTAACATAAATATTCAATCAAAATATTATGCTAGAGCTGTACTTTCCATTGAAAAATACTCAGCAAATGCTTCATTTTAATTCAACAGTGCTTAAAATTTTAAATCAATGAATTACTTTTATTTATTCTCTAAATATAATAATAATCTTTATAGTTGAAATAGCTATTGAATTTTGGGTTGTGTTACCCAATTGATATTCGAATATATTTCTAAAGTGAAACCTTTTTTTTTTATAAAAAATGTGATAATTTATTTCAAATATTGATTGTCAAAATTCCTGTTATTGTTTATTTGTATGATAAATAAATTATATAAACATTATTCCTGTAAAATACACTTTTTAGAAAGTCCTTATTTATTTACTATTTTTTGAATTTTTTGGCTATTTTTAAATCAAAATATGTAATACCTGTTATGAAACGTTTTTACAAACAAAATTTATGAAACGTTTATGTACATCATATGTAATAAAAATAAAATAAACTGTTGTAGAGATATGAAATGTAATAAGAAATTAAAATTCATAAAATGTGTATTAAAATATTAAAATTTATCAAAAATGTATTGAAATATTAAAATTTATCATAGGTATATTAAAATATTAAAATTTATCAAATGTGCTAAAAATAATCAAATGCTTAACAAAAGGGGAGGACAGTAAAAAATTAAGTAAAAAAAGGTGGACGCTTCACATAGATTTTTTGTGTGATTATTTTGCTGTTATTTCTTACTTTTGCTTTTAGATTCATTTCTTTTTATTTTGATTATATTTTTTATAGTTATCAATTCGTTACTTTTGGTCAATTTATTCATCCAGGACGAAAAAAACTAAATGTGGCAAAATAAGTTAAGCATTTGTCCTTAGTTAGGACCTCATATTTAAGAAAACGAAACGAATTCTCTAAGTGAGATATACTCGTATCTAATTACACAAATCAAAACATTGTAATAGCTTAAGAAAGTCTTGATTTTATTCGCTTATTTATATAACTATAGCGGGCTCTGTGGATCAGAAATGTAATTTAATATACATTGAAACTTCAAAATTTTAACATGAATAAAATATATCCAGTTACTTGTTACTCGTTCCCTTTCTCGGTTCATAAACATAAAGAATAAAGTAATCATATTTTTTATTCCACAGTTAAAACAATCTGGAAAAAAGATTATGCTCATCTTTTTTTTTCTTTGCACATAAAAATGAATGTAGACCATTTAGTAGAATGAAGAAAAAATACAATAAATTGTTGAGGTAAACATAAATATCTTAAAAAGGTGATTCACAAAGTACTTGTATTTATTGACAGATGGCATAATTTAGATAAATTCTTGCTACCAATAGGTGCTGCCATCTTTTAAACAGTGACGAAACAAATTTGACATTTATTCATAGGATATTTTTTTTTCGGTAGTCATTAGCAACCAAATAAACATTTGATTGGTGTCGCGTTGAGTTGTCAGCGTGGATGAGACCTGGATTCACCATTAGCACAAGAAATCAAGCAATAAGCAAAAATCTGTGTTACTTCCGGTGAATTATTTTCCAAAAAAGGCAAATTTGGTCACATCTACCGGTGATGTTATGGCAAAGAATTTATTAGGTGCGAAATGGGTTAGGTTAACGATTATGAGTAACTAAGACTTAGACAGCTTTCATAATTCTAAAAACAAACATTTTTGACTCTACGAGGATCATCTCTTGTAATTTCTAAGGACATAATAAACGACATAAGAGTGTGTGTGTGTTTCATTGAATATATAATGAATACGTCTGTAAGGAAAGAGTAAATATAAAATTTAAAATATAAAATGAAACATATAAAGATTGATATTCTAATATACCTTTAACATCTCACTATTCTTTAAAGATGATTAATTTGTGCTATGTTAATATTAAGAGTCCTTTCTTGATAGAACTTTAAACTGTAAGTAATTTGATTTTTTAATTATATTTCATCTGATAATTATGCTGCCGCAAACATTTAACTTCCATGTTTATTTACAAATAATAGTAATGCAGAAATCTTTTTAAAGGACACCAAGAATGAAGATAAAGATTAAAACAGGGAAAATTACAAATGAAGGCAAAATTAGAAAGAGAAAGAAATATTCTACAAATTCAACAGATCTTTGTATATCACATACATTAAACTCAACAGATTTTATTATGCACGTTTCAAATAGTTATTATTCTTATTTATTTTACTAATGCAAATATAATGGTGATTCTTTAGAGGAATAAAATAAATAGTAATCCTATAATCAAAGAAATATTAATGCGTTCCATAATTTCTGGTGAGAGTAAAGCATTATTTAATTTTTCTGACTCGAGTAATGGAAGAAAACATTTATGTTGCAGCTAATCGAATAATCTTCGACCAATGTTTTGATTATATCGTCATTTACAGATTAAATGCTTTTAAAGAGTGCATTAACGTCCAAATATAATTCGTTGCTTTT
>BMAW01050056.1:0-48853 GCA_019974015.1 Nephila pilipes | reverse complement strand
CAGCACTTTTGTTTTCTTAAGATAATCTGTTCACAAACAGCTTCAAGATTGCGTTGTTGTTTATTCCGTGTTGTGTTATAGCCCTTTCTTCATTTTTTTATAACATCTGAAGATGTTCGCAGAGTAAAAGTACACTTCGAATAATAGCTATAAACGAAGAGATCAAACAAATGTTTTACTGATCAGGAATGATGAATTCTTTAGTTATACACACAGTACAATCTTTATTGGTCAATAAACATTTTTTATAAAGGATTACGACTGAGTTATTGAATGTTCAAGTTTATAACTGGCCAAAGCACATCATCATTACAGCTACATACATAGTTACATATTGTTGGGATATATCGTGTACAAATTTATCTGTTTTCAATCCAAATAAAGAGTTATTCCACCACTTCCACCATTCCTTTATTAAGACGCACTATTAGCCCCATTGAACTCTTTAATGTAAACATGATTCAGATATAGGATTCCAGATAATAACATGACATCTTCAGCCTGCTAGTAGGATTATTTCGGTAGAGCTATGTTTACATTAAAGGATCCACAGAAGTGGATGCAATAATTAAAAGGACAATTTGGAATTGGTTCAGAAAAAATGAATAAAACTCTTTACTTTGAGTTGTAGAAGGAAACGAAAACTTGGGAAATTAAATTTTTATTTTTACGTGAAATATATATATATATATATATATATATATATATATATATATATATGTGTGTGTGTGTGTGTTCATCTTTTTGTAGTTATAAACAGACGATAAATAATAGTCATGAAAATATTTTATAAATGTTTATTATTAATGAAATTGTACAAGTGTGTGATAAATAAAGAATTATTCATCCCTGATCAATTAAAACATTTGTTTTGTCTCTCTCTTGTTGTCTTATAAGTTTCTATTGTCTTTTCAGAAGTGTAACACTTTTACTTCTGCAGAATATTAAGATGGTATAAAAAATGAAAAAGGATACATAACACAACACGGAATAAATCTGAATAAACAGCAACGATCTTTAAACTGTTTGCTGAACAGATTATCTTAAGAAATAAAGTGCATGGTTCTGAGAAAATTATTATTTATTCAAAGTTTCATCGAATGAAGTGTCAGGTAACAATCTAAAAAAACACAATTTTACAATTTTTATACAAATCATTCGCTCTTTGTACTTTCGTTGTAGTAAAAAAGATTTGTTTCATCATCAAAACCTTTTTAAATATTTTACAGTACATTTTCACCTGTTGAAATTTTCCAAGTAATGTATTTTTTGATAAAGTAAATCTGAATGATAGTGGCAGCTGTAAGAATAAACTGCAAGTTTTACATGTAAAAAAAGAACCGTCTAATGTTTCAAGATAGTCATTTATCAATTCTGTGTTTATTCTTTACAGGGCTTTTAAATTCATTACAGAGATTTATTTGACATTTTTTCTTTATATATTCTATTTCATAGGCACCTTCACGCCTTAATGTTTCCTTTTTGCTAGGTAATACCAATGTTTAACCTTTCCTGAGAATTATCAGAATTTAAAAATATGTTCACAGGTATATAATTTACAACTCTTTTATTTTCCTTAAAAAAATTGAAAGCTTATCTTTGCAATTTATTTGTCACTGAATGGGGAGACTCGTTTTAGGAATGAAAATTTGTTCATTAAATTTTTTTAAAAAAAACTTGTTTTTGGTATAATGATTTAGAAACTCATGAAATAAATGATAATATTCATATTATTTTCTAATTAAATAAAACCGCTTCTTTTTATTCTTATCATCACTAAGTATAGTCGTTCATTATATTTATTTACACCTTTGATTACCAATGCTCACTCACTATCTCAAAATATTTTGATTAATTTATAAAGCATTTATTTCATATAATAGTGTCTAAAGAAGTTCTCAGTATTAAAAATTGCTGAAATTTTTATCTGCTCTTATGAAATTCTGTCTTTGTATTGATTCGACTATTACTTTAAAAGTAAGCTTGTTTTATTTTTTAAACTATTTCAGGATTTTTATTTTACATTCTTTTCTCTTAGCAACAAAATGTTTTTTACAAATCAGATCTAAAGTGGAGGAAAATTTAAGTCTAAAAATGCTATGGAAAGGAATATATTTACCTTAGTGAATATTTTTTGCTTTGTTTGTCAGTAATTATCTTTATACCATATTTAACATGCATGGTGTTTCTTCATTGTATTTAGCTTTATATTAGCATTAAAATACATATAAAAATGGCTCTCTTTAATCTTTTTAGATATATTGTCTTCTTTCCTCGATGCATATTAAATACCTTTTTTAATAAAAACATTAAAGCAAAACTTGACAAATCACAAATTCATCAATGATTTAAGCCCACTTTTACATTCAGTAGTAACAAACATTTAATAATTTCCGAGTAAATATTTTTAAGAAACTAATGTCAATGTTTTTCTTAACGAACTTTTCTCCAAGACATTAAAACAAATTAATTTAAAATATTGAAAATATTTTTCAATATTTATTTTTTACAGATTATGAGATAGAAACTGAACAGAATATGTGAAACAATCTTAGAACTATTCATGTGAAACGGTTACAAAGCAAGTTCAAATTTGTTTCTATTATGTTCATGCTATAAATAATGCAGATGATTAAATATAGGTTTATTTATTAAATGATTTCAAAATTACACCTGACGAACTGTTTGCAAGCTTTTAAGCATAATGCTGAAAAATTGGCTTAGAAGATACAGTTATTATATTGATGATAATAAATATTTAAATTTTTTTCACACACATTAAGAAGCAATTTAGACGAATGTAAATTAATAAAAAAATAAACATTTGTTTATTAATATTTTAACCCTTTCGCGACGAGTTTTTTTTTTTACAAGAGAACAATTTTGGTAGCATAAACTATAAGTAGGGCACACTAGAATGCTAAAACTAAGATGTTATATTTTTAGGAAAATTTTAAACACTGGTTTAGGACCGGGACATATATGTCCCATTAGTCTTCAATGAGTAATTTTGTGAAGAAAATTAATGATTTTCTAGTCATAAAAATTTATTTTTGAATGGTATGGTTTGAAACAATCAATGCACAATGGGACATTACACGTCGTGCACATTATTTTAGTGCGTGATTCCTTCTTTTGTTGTGCACATTTACGGCACCGCCGATGTGATCTGTATGAAACCTGAATCTGTATGAACCTATGATTGGACTGCAGCCTGAAGCATTAGCTGAAGGTATCTCAACTGATGAAAGTGATGCCGTATCAGTATCACTCAAAGCAAGCTGTTCTTTGTATTTCGGGGGATGGTATCATGATCGATATCCATTTCACACTCGTCTGAATCGGATGAGTACTGCAAATTGTGTGCTGGATCTTGAAAATCGGGATCGTCTATTTCATCATCCAAATCAATATCTTCGTCATCTGACTCTTCTAAAAATTTTTTGATTTCTTCATTAGTAAGTCCCCGGGGTCAAGTCATTTTAGATTGAATTAATTTGTGCCTAAATTAAAAATAATAAGCAACTATTTCAAACGTAACCGAAAAATATAATATCAAGAGAACTGACCACATAAGACTGTTGGGACAATGTGTTCCCACTATCCAAGACGAAAGGGACACATATGTCCCGATAATAAAAACGGAAGTAAAATTTTGCCACTCACCAGTTTATTATAGGTAATCCGCTTTGTGAGTTACTTATCTGGCCTTAGATTTATGGATAAATCAAAATTTAATCGAAAATAGGCGGTATTTTCCAAAACTAAACTATTTACGTTCGTACAGTATGGAATGAGCGGCTACAACACTTCAAAAACGCGGGAAATGCATTATGTACGGAAGTACCATCTATGTTCGGTGAATGAAATTACCTTAAAAAATATTGGCAGGACTGGTGGGAAAGTCTCCCATTAGACATAGAAGCGTTTCTGTCCCAAAAGATTTTTTTGAAACTTGCTTGGGACGTATGTGTCCCGTTAGGCGCGAAAGGGTTAAGCTTTGTTATCTCTTCATGAAGTCTTTAATTTTATTTTATTTTGTTATTATGGGCCTTGGAAGTAACTCAAGGGCTACTGTCAATAGACCTTGAAAACTTGATCTTAGGTCAAGTGACAAGAACAACACTGACAGAACTGGTATAGCCAATTTCAAGACTTCATCATCCCAACTTAATAGCATTGAGCTTCTTCATATTTGACGGCAACACTTCCCTACATAACGTTTCTTAAGTGGAATATTTCCGCTTGAAATTTATATTTAAATGAGCTAAATCACAATATAAACTAGGAAGTTATTTCAAAATTATAATTCATAGCAATACGTAAAAAATCACAAACTGAACCAATTAGTAAGAAGATATAAGCCAAACCATAAAAATATACAAACCATTCTCACATGCGACACATAAGTCCACGAAATATTTTGCTTGAATGTGTGATCCTGTGTAGGACATGTAAGAAATGAAAAAAAAAGGTCTTAAATGAAAACCTCTAATAGCTATTTGCTTATCTTTTAAATTTTTAAAAGAAAAAGAGGTACTGTAAAACAGTTGCTTGCTCGAATAGAAAGATTTGTTATAAGTATTAAAATGATATTTTTCTTTCACAACTGTACCATTTGTGAGGGAATTGAAGTTATTGTGATGACCTGCAAGAAACGATACTGACTTCAAGTTACACGTATTTAATTATGTTATAGGTAAAATTATTTCCAGAGGTTTAGTAGCAGGAGGTATCTGAGACGACCGTTTCATGTTAGATCAAATCATTGACTGCTCTGGTTCTAGTTGAAGACCAACTTCGATCTGCCATTCTTGGGCGAATTTCACTCATCTCTTCAAAGTCCTGCCTGAAATATGTTAACAATCTCGAAACGTTGAAATCTCAGGAAACATGAGTAACTCTCTTTGTCAAGATGCACAAAGCAAACATCTATTTATGAATTTCGTAATGTATAACTGGAAAAAGTTAGAGGGAGAGAAACATCAGAACATGCCATTAATGTCAATGTCGGCAGGTCGACACATACACATAAAATGACGGCTCACTGATATGATAAAAACCAGGAATGGAGATACTCCACAATGTTTTCTGATGATTTAAGATAATTTTACTCATATTTTATAATTATACCATATTCCTTTTTTAATAAATACAAAAATTTAAAATGTTTTTAAAACAAAATATCTTCATTGATTGTAAGGAAATAACAAATTATTTTGATAAAATTTATCAGATATTCAACCCCTATGTTTAATGGTGCCTTTTTTCTATCATCGTAAATCGACGAAAGAAAAATAATCCGAAGAAAGTAGCATTCTGACTAAAAATTAATTACATGTAAGATAATTATTTTTGACATCCAGATAATAAATATCTAACCTGATTTTTAAATTTACCAAAAAAAAAACTGAAAATAACTATTCATTCAAATTGGTTTAAGAATTTTTAACTTTTTTTTAAATAACTATTCTACAGGTAACTCTATATATTACGATCTTAATGAATTATCAAACATTTTTACTGTCCAAAATCATTAATTTCCATGTTTTCCAAGTCGTAACTCTTACGTTTAACACAAACTCGAGACTGTTAAGGAAACTAGACCTTAAAGTGTAGTTTTAAGGCTCCCGTCTACCCTCCATTTTGATTTCGTGGACGTAATAATAATCCTATAGAATAGTAAAAAAATAGCAAATACTTATGTGTAATTACTTTTATCCTCCGAGTCTTAAAAATATCTTAAAATATTTTTAAAGACCGTAAAACTTACAAACGAATAATTAAAATACGAATAAAAACATTTTTAAAAATCGTGGGGGGGGTGAGTAATTCTACAGAAGCATTCATTATTGTTTGCTTTTTTCAGATGCATTTTATTGCACTCAAATAGATCAAATAGTAAAAATGTGAGAATTGAAGTCGAAATTCCATAGGATTAACATTAAGTCCGCGAAATCAAAATGGTGGGTAGACGGGAGCATTAACACTTTTTGTTTCTGTTGTTGTTAAGAAAAAGAAAACGCTTGGCGGATTCTTGATGTATTATTTATAAAAACGTGATAAATATAACGCAAGAAAATGGAATTTTGCCATTTCATAGAAGAAAACATTTGAATTTGCGTTTTCCTCAAAATGTAGTTTTTAGGATTCTGGTACACATTTCTCATACATTATTTAATTCATAGTGCTAATATTTTCCTCATTATAAAGTGAGGTTACACCCTATATAATAAATGAAATTTTTTTTTCTAACAAACATAAATACATGTTAGATAATGAAGAGTATTTGTATATAAGTTTGTATCATAAAGATCCAATTTGAATCATAAGTTTAAAACTTTTGAATAAGTATGCGGATATTTCAGTGTTACAATAAAATATCTATTTCTTTTAAAGTGAGGATGATTAAAGTTTTATATAAAGTAAACTCTTTTTTTTTTCTTGCTGAAGATGGCTCAATTACTTTAAACCTGCACGTCACTTTATTGGTTGAAATTTTTTTTTTCGTATGGGAAACGATCATTGATGATGCGGGCGTGGGACGAGAACACGTCTTCCGATTTTAGATTATCTGTTTCTCCGGTGTATTTTGTTTATTGTTCCTATTTTGGAAGGGTATGTTCTTTTCGAGGTATTGGTATTTTACAGTAGAGTTCAAACTGAAACAAATTAAGGTGAATTTTCAATACTAATACGCAAAAAATTTTCTTTGCTCGAAAAACTTATCTGAATTTTTTTTATAAACAAAGTACCCTTATTTCGCATATTGCTCTGAGTTTTTTGTGATTTGTGTTTAATACCTTAACCATTAAGCTCCTCTTCTATAAAATATTGGCTGATCTTGTAAAAGTGAACTTGCTGACTTAGAATTCTTAAAAACGTTTCAATCCTTAACGCATTGTGCTTTAAGAGCTTCTTACAAACCTTTGAGTAAAAATTATTTCTAAGTATGAGGTGTGGTTATAACTAACGAAGTAAAACATTTATTTTGATTTCATACATATTTACTTATGATCATCTTAAATATACATCTCTGCTCCATCTCTACAGCACTTCATGAGAATCTTCCATTGTTCGAAACAGTGCTGGAAGTATTCATCTGTCAGCTCCTTCAGGACGCGTGCCGTTTTCTTTTTCATAGCTTCAACGAACAGAAATCTTGTTCTTTTTAATGCGGATTTCACCTTAGAAAAAAGAAAGAAATCGCATGGTGCAAGATATGGTGAATAAGGCGGGTGCTCTAACACTTGGATACTATACTTCTCTAGAAACCTCTTGACAGACAATACGAATTGACTTGTCTTTCTACAATTCTAGTGGGGTTTTTTTTCTTTATTTTTTCAAGGTGTTTAGAAAGATCATAAAGGTGGTAATGTTGATCCATAGTTTGACCTTCAGGAATCCAATGAAGGTATACAATCCCCTGAACATCGAGAAAAAAAAACAATTATCATTGCTTTGAATTTCGATTTGCCCATTCAAGCTTTTTTGGCTCACAATGAAGATGGACTCTTCCAGCGCATGGACTGGCATTTTGTTTCAGGATCATAAGTAAAAAACCACGATTCGTTATAAGTTATTATCCTTTCCAATAAGTTTGGGTCATTTTGGATGGTATTCAAAACGTCAGTACAAACATTTTTCCTGGCTTCTTGTTGTTCAAACGTGAGAATTTCAGCCACCATTTTGATACACTTTTTGCATATTTAAATAGTTATATGAAATTTTCCATACGTATTCTTTGTCAATTCCTATAGTTACAGCAATCGCATGAATACTTAACGGAAGGTCAGACCGAACCAGATTACCGATTTGTTCGATATTGCCTTTCGCTTTTGACATGGAAAGTTGACGTGGACGGGAATCATTTTCAACGTCTTCTCTGCTATCTTGGAAAAGCTTAAGCTATTCAAAAACATGGGCGTGCGACAAACATTCATTGGCATGCACTTCTTTCAATAAATTATATATGTTTCAGTTGCGGTTTTTCAAAGTATCATGCAAAATTTCACAACAATTCGTTGCCCACTTATCATTTTTCAGCAAATAACTTTAAAGCGAACGATGGCTTCGAATATACGGAATTGTTTACAGAAGAGAGAGGCACTACATTTGAAAAAGATGACTTCACGCAAAGCAGCTGTCAGTCGCTGATGTTTGGTGCATGCGTACTTCTTCTGTAGCAGCGTCAATCTCGTTATTTAACACCATCACCTTGTATCTAGTATATATGACTTTTTTCACCATCTAATACAGTTCTTGATTGTTGCTGTGATGGTGTTTGTGTGTGCGTTGTACGAGGGTTGTTCAATAAGTCCTCTGAAAATCCAAGAGATGGCGCTCGTAGCATCAAAAATTGTTTTTTGCTGGAAAACATAGTGACTCGCGTGACAATTGTATAAGTTTCAGTTACCCATTCTCGTAATCACGATGCCTTTCACATCTCAAAAATTCCTTTTCGAAACTTTTCCTGTCAATGAGATCGTCCTCGCCTTCTTTTGAGTAGAGTCGCTGAATGTAACTCTATGTTTTGAGTTTAACTGTGTTTCCAGTGTAAAACAATGAATCCATTTATCATCGACGTTGACAACTCGAAGCGGCAGCAAAATAATTCTTATTTGGCAGAAAGCGACTACCAAATCAAAACTGACTTATGAATCAATGTGAAAAATTTTGTAACCCCATTTTGCAGATGGCATCTCCCAGTAACAATATTTTACTTTAATGATACTATCTGTCTTCAAGTACAAGTACTTTTTAAATTATCTGTTTTACACATTACTTCACTCCATGTAATAAGCAATTCTGTACCCAAATCAAATGTAAGAGTATTTAACATTTAAGTCTATTTTACTAAGGCAGTAAAATAAACAAAATAATTAAAATAAGAAATAAAAGTACAAAAACTGAAAATTATGAATAATTCCCATTCATTCCATAACTGTAAAATCAAGCTAACTGGAACATTGAATCAATAAGTTAACAATTAGTGATTCATTGAATCAAATAATTAGTCAATAAGTTATCAATTATTTCATTTTCATTATCGAAAGATTTAGATAATCAGTCCATATTTTCTAATTGATGTTCTCACACACGTGCAACAATTTTTTTAATATAAGTTGTTTATTATTCAGGTTCTACAAAAAAAATAAAGGTTTTTCATTATGATTTGTCATTTCGTAATATATAAGCTAAATTATTTATTATAGAAATAAGATATCCAATTATTAACGCAATAATATTATAAAATGTGTATTATCTGCAATAATATAAAAATTTATGGTCAACTGTAATTTATCTAATAAACAATTTATTTGATATTAATTGGTCTAGAGTCAGATCATTGAGCCTGTTTCTAATCGAAAACTCGCATCAAATTCGAATAAAAAAGTCCATGTGTTCCACAGTAACACTATTTATTTACCTACGCACGTGAACATAATATATATTGCCTATAGAAAAGAAATAATATTAACTTAATGAACTTTACCAGGAAAAATACTCTTTGTGTGGCCATTCCAATCGAATCTAACGAGAAAATTAAAATTTAAACATCAATAGAATTCCAACGCACAAGCTGTGTGGAGTGGTTTGTCTTTTTGTTCGCTCAAACAATTTTTCTTCAACAAAATAGAAATAATATAATCGTAATAATAACTAACTGAGTTCTCACAACACTACTGTTCCATGATCAACTTATACTATTATTTCTGTTCTTCAAGTTGACAATGCTTCTATTTATAGAAATGAAAGAACATTTGTTTTAAAAAGTTATATTTAAATGTATACTTCGTTTCAGCCTCATCTCGCCTTGTATTTTTTTAAAATTAGATTTCTTGTAGAATAAATAAATAGCGGTATTAGTTGTTGGGTTTTTTTTATAAATTATTTACTTTATGAAGAAATTACAATTCAAAATCAATGGCACCTTTTAATGAAATTGTGATTTAAAACTATAAATAAAAGAAATCAACAACAATAAATAATTTTTTCCAATAATATATTATTAATCAAGTAACAGAAAAAAGGAATAAATTCAAACAGACAATCAATCATTAGAATGATATGCTTATCCAGATATGATGAATTTGATTAATTTATTATTTTATCACATGCAATACAGGCACGTAGATTTATCTCTATGATCCAATTACATATAACCATAAAAAATAAATACTGAATTTTCTACAGCTTATAATGAAAGGCTGATACACATACAAATTGAAAAAGGGAGTTCTGGATGCTATTTATAGAACAAATCAAACCATGAGAAAAATATCTCAATCGCTGGCTTAAGTGAAAAAATTGTTCCCATGAAATCGATTACAGTAACACACTAACAATGACCCATTGCTTTTGATTTAAGACTTCTGACACCAAACGAGGTAGAAAAACGTGTTTCTTAACTCAGTAATTAATCATAGCAAAGGAATCAATACTTGATGAAAGCAGTTTTGCTATTGTTTTACTAACCGCGACAAAAGGAAGCATTGATATGGTTTCTGAATCTTTACACTTATGAGTGAGATGAAAAAAGAAACAAAGTATTACTTTTCCACATGATTTAAATAGATTTTCCTGTAGTTTCATTAGATTTTTCCGACTATGCTATATGAAAGTAAGTATTCGCAAATTCTATATCATTATTTTTGTCTGCCAAAAGTAGATAATTAGCCGCAAAAAATATTCGAGTAAAATTATCTGCTTTGATATTTATTTTATGTTTTACTGTCTGCATGTGTGAATAAAGTTGTAGCTCTTTGATTTTTCGTAATAACAAAATCAAATCATATTTTGATTAAAAAATTATGTGATAATTGAAAACTCTTATCAAATTGGTAAAAAAGAGTTAGTATATATCTGTGACAAGAGCAAACTATAAGTTATAAAGGACAAATTATAAGTTATAAAGGAAATTTTGCTTAAATTTCTATTAAAGAGTTAAGTAATATAAATTTTATTCCAACTGTTAAGAAAATCTAAATCAAAACTCCGTGCTCTCAAAAAATGGTTAATTTGCCAACATCGTCTCTAAATTAATTTAATTAACCATTTCAGGTACAAAGTTTACATCATTTAATAATTTTAGCTGTATTGATCAAACTATTTATGGAAATTTACAAGTAAAAAATGTGAAATATTCAGTTTTGTTCCATTAGTTTTTCTTTTCCAATTCATGAATCAACGTATTAAATTAAACCTATATATCATAATTACTCTTCATTGTGCATTAAAAGTCAAAATCAAGTTATTAACAAATATTTTAATGTGGAACTCCTTTCAATGTTATTATTTTCTGGATTTCTTTTAAGAAATAAATCACTCAACAGTTCATTTACCTCTTTAACTCAGCCATTTTAAATATTCCATTCATGACGTCTTTTATAAGATGAAATGGAAGCTAAGCAAATGGCTGGTATCTAGTTCTTTTTCTTAAAATTGAAGAATGACGGCAGATAAGTGAAATGCATTCTGCATTTATTCTGATATGTCTGATATGCAATTTAAATGCTTCAAGGATGTCCTTAACTTGTTATCTTTTGAAACTGTCAGCAATTCTTTCTTGCTGACTTCCGATATAAAGTAAAAATATCAGATTAATTCAGTATCTCATTATTTAACACTTTATCCAAGATGCTATTATTTTGAAATACCTATTCTTCGGTTCATTTGTCTCAAGTTAAGTGTATGTGATTTTATTTTATGTTATTTAAAGCCTCATTAAAAGTTTCTAATACAATTTGTTCAAATCCTCATTTCAAATCTTTTGTAAATCCTCATGGCATGAAATATATGAAACCTAGAGATATTTTCATATATGTTAGACAATGAATTTCTCATTTTCTTTTAATTACTAAATATTAATACAATACTTGTAACAAATATTATTTCAAAAATTATTATTATTATTTCCACGAACTAGATTTATTGAATATGAAACAGAAAATATAAAATATAAATGTAATCATAGAAAATTTTGAATCTATAGATATGAAGAAAAATAATCGATTTAATTAAATCAGTCTGTTTAGCCCCTTTTTAAATTTTTAATGTTGACATAAAGCATAAATTTAGAATATCCATTACGTTATTTAGTTTTCATTTTGATCCGGAAAGAAATAACTGAGAAACTTTTAACAGAATAAAATCGAATATTGTAAATAGGTAGAATTTCTGTTTTGTAAAGTTTCCTAAGCTTCTCACAAAAAATTGTTCATTGATAAAAATATTTATTATAAATTGTTGTAAATACTATTTAATTTTATTTTTCATTAAAAGACTTTTATAATTTATGGAGGATGTAATGAAGGTTAAATTATTATCAAAGCAAGATAAAATACAAACAAATTTCCCGTAAAGAATTGTGAGCTCATCTAATAACTTCTAAATGAAGTACCTGTTATGATTTCCTAATTAGAGAATTTCTCTCGAGAAACTTTGCGAAATCAGCTGAGACCTATTCGAGAAAAAGTTCTTTCAATTTGATGCGGAGTTTTCTCATTTCATTTAGAAAATCACCAGATTCTTGAAATTTATACCATTCAATAAGGTATATTTTATATTTAATTGAATTTATTGTGTGTGTGTAATATTTTAATTTGTATATATTTACCCATTTAAAGTAATATTTTTTACCCATTTAGAGTAAAAAAATATACCTCTTAAAAAACGTGTAAATATTTATTGAAATTTTTAATTAAATTTTTTAGCTTTATGCATTGCTGTTTAACATTTTTATAAAACTTTTGGTTCTATGCATAGAATCTGTATTAACTAGGTATAGTTGTGTTTGCAATATATTATCAATTAAAACGTTTCCAAAGTCTTTTCTTTGCTAAGCTAAGTCTTTTTTCTAAGTTATTTTTTCATGAATAGTATTATTATCATGCACTGAAATCTACTACATTTTAAAAATTCTCAATAACTTGATTATTGTAAGTATGAAACATTCAATTGTATTTAAAGATCAGATGAAAAGGATTTTGTAATACATCTGCTTTTTTTCCATATTTCATTGTTATATAGTCAAAATTCGGAGTGAAAAAGTCTTAATTCTCTAAGAGTACCCTCATTCATCACAAAATACTGGATTTTGAACAAATAATGTTTTAAGCTCTAAATTTTTACATTAAAAAAATTGAGCATAAAATTTTATCGTTTACATAAATGCTCTTAAAAGGCTATTATAATCAGAAAATAGCTGTGATTTAGACTAAATCTTAAGTAAGAAAAAAACAATTAAGAGCCTATTTAAATATCTTATTCTATTTTGGGTTGAAATAATAGATTTTATAAAAAAAAAAAAAAAAAAGAAAGGAATGTTACAATGGAAGAATATCAAAGACAATAAAATTAAATGTAGATTTAATTTTAAAAAATATAAGCAGATAAATATTAAAGAAAAATTAAAGGAAGTGAGAACAAAAATATTGACACACAAAGAAAAGAGAGAAGATCGTGTATCGATCATAATAATCAGAAATGTTTATTATAAACTTTGAATGATAAGATTTTGTTTAACATATGGTACTAACATCTATAAAACAATTTTATTTCAGTAATAAGTACTCCATCTAAAGTTTAACATCTCTTTATACATAACTATAATACATATTCTAGACTATAAGTTTTCATATCAGACCCCAGGCATTTTTTGTCTTTGCAATAAAATTTGTATACTTCACTTATTTCTTATTTTTATTTTAGACTTTAAAAATAGTCATTATATCACAAAATCTTATCTATTAAATCAATAAGCTTTAAATTTGGACTACATTTCTCAAACATTATATCAAAATTTGATCCTATTAAAATATGTTTGGATAATTCTTTCTTGGTACTGCAGTTTTCATATTTTTGTCTTTGCAATAAAATTTGTATACGTTCACTTACTTTTTATTTTTATTTTAGACTTTAAAAATAGTCATTATATCACAAAATCTTATCTATTAAATCAATAAACTTTAAATTTGGACTACATTTCTCAAACATTATATCAAAATTTGATCCTATTAAAATGTGTTAGGATAATTCTTTCTTGGTACTACATTTTTCTTTTGGTAATAAAAAAAAAAAGAGTATGACGAAGTATTTTTCAGACTTTACATATGGAGGGAAAAGTGACTTTTAATTCATGTTCATTCATTTTTCTTATTAATTAAGCAAAATTAAGGATTTTTCAATTGATTTATTTCAATTCACTTACTATCCATGTCAATGACAATGTGGTTTGAGAAATGAGAATAAATTATTTCTCAAATAATATTGTGTAAGCTGTTATGCCTTCCTCTCATGATATAAATCTACAAATATCATAAAGTTTAATTAAATAATCAATAAGAATACAATTCCAATTGAAGAGACGTCAGAAAAATACAAACAATGTTTATTAAGTCTCTCTACAAATTATGTATGCTAGATTACTCTCTCTCTCTCTCTCTCTTTCAACTCTCAATGAGCATTAATCTTAACTTAGAATTAAAAAATAGCATTCTAACTTAAGAACTCATTCGCTTCGAGTGAAGCGCTTATGGAATATTAAGGACTCTTTTCTTATATTACCATTTACTCTAACTAAGAGTCACTTCTAAGCGAATTTATTCACAGGCGATAAAATACACCAATTTACTCCGATTTCTAACTTGCTAACATCTACCTATTACGCACTCTCAGCAATATCCTTTCACTTTTAGTTCTATTTCGCTTAAATATTATTACCAACAATTGAATTCCCTACACTTCTTATCTTCATCTAATTAGCGTAGTCACGTTTCATGTGATTGGAAAGGAGTTGGAATTTTGAATATAAAACTAGAATGTAGCCCCAGATGTTAGTTAAGGGAAGGTTTGCGAATAGCCCAACGTTACAAAGCATCAGAATACATTTTCTTTTCATGTATTCTTTGAATAGAATTTTCAAACAACCGTCCTTTTAAATATATAATCTACTTGCGTTAGAAAAGGAAAAATATAAAATAGGATTTCAAAGCAATTATGGCAAAATAGGAGCGCTTAAATGAGTAATCAAGACAACAAAAGTATTCAGGTTGTTTTCTTAAAAATGTATCTTGAGTCCTTTATGACTTTAAAGACTATTGCCATTACTCAAGAAGACCTATAGGACGGAAATGGACAACTGCCATCTTGTTGTAAGAGACACGAGTGAATGGATATTGAAAAGTAATTGTCAAGGTCCAAAAGAGATGATGGATTGCTTAGTCTCTGTACATCAAAGAAAAGTTCTCTGCCAGAAAGTTGTTTTAATTGGCACCAGTTCAGACACTTTCGGAAAACTTTGTTAAAGACATATCCGGGGTGCGGTGTTTAAGGCAAGAAAAAATAATAAAGTGCGTAAGAAATTCTTATTACTTTATTAATAGTATGTATTATTTTTCAATTATATATAAATTCGAGAAAAATACTTCTTTCATTATAATTTATTGTATAATTATGGCGTTTTTCGACATTTTTATAATGAGCTAAAATCAAATTACTGATTTAAAAGCTTTGCACCTTACTCAGTAGCAGTATTTTTAAAATACACCAATCAAGTTTTTTTTAATCATTATAATTCCTTTAATAGTATAAAATATTGAAGTAACAAGTTTTTCCTAATTGAACTAGAGAAACATTTTGTGGCTGTGGTTGCCTAGTGGTCTTGGTTTCAGACTCGTGGCCGGCGGTTTTCGTTGAATCGCGGGTTCGATCCTTGGCCACTAAAGATCCACCGTGTAGCCGGGACTGATGCACGTTAAATCTGGAGGGGCTCCAAAATCCTCCCTAAAAAAATTTTAACTAACTAAAATATTAAGAACTCTAAAGATTCAGATAAAAATGAAATTTAAAAATATTAATCCCTGATAAATAATCAGAAGCTCACAGATATATAATTGGTATACAAATATCTTTTTCGAATATACATATTTGTAAAAGATATTGTTACTTACTTTAACATTCATTCAATAATAAGATATACAAATTGTAATAAAAGAATTCACTGTCAACACAAGAAGCAAAACATCTTCAATTCCAATCTCTAAGATACATCCAAATATTTAATTCCAAAATCATGTTTTACAAAAATCATTCATGTTCTTTCGTTCAATGTCATAATTATTCATCGCTCAAACTCTGCCCCCTTTTTTTTCTCCTTCATTTGACTTTAGTTATGTTGAAATTCATTATTTTATTTCTTTCTGAGAAGCTAAAAAAAGCATTCAACTTTTCCCACTTTATTGAATTTTGAACAAATTGAAAAAGTTCCTAATTAATTTCAAAAAACCCACAGAAAGATTTGTGTCCCAATGTCTCTAAGAATTTTTTTTCATTAAACATCTCCGATAAGCCAAATAAAAAAATAATCCTGATTTAATTTTCTATCTCAAAGAATCAGGAAATGATTCGGTGAATCATTCTCCGAACCTCATAATAAAGGGAAGATTCCTTTCGTTATGCTGAGGTTAGCGCTATCTTTTAGTCTTCAAAACTCAGTCCTACTTGTTAACGTTTAATAAGGATTTATTTGAAGATAAATTTTTATTACTTTATCATAAAAATGATGAATCTGGAGTTATTAAGATGGGGAAAATGGGAAATTTCCGCCTATTATGTATGTATTCTGCATGCAAAAATGAAACGTTTAACGAAATGAATGAGAGAAGCGCGAAGTTGAATGAAAAAAAATTTTCCTCTATGTTTGCTGAAATTTATTTTTTCTCAAATAATAAGAACTGCTTGACTCAATAAAAATCTGAAAATTTCTTAAAATCAATGTCGGAATTTTTCAGATATCATGGGGATATACATGTAACCAAACTCACAATACATATATACACTTTAATTATTATTAAAATCAATTTATTTTCGTTTACTTAAACTAAAGTGCTGTCAAATTGTTTCAACGTATATTTTGACAGTTGATACTTTAACTTCAGTTGAAATCTGTTGCCGAAATTTCAAGTGCTTCTCACTTAACGAGGTTCATCATCATGTCATGTACTAACATATAGACTCCTCGTGTTCACAAGAGTAGAAATTTTTGCTGCAATCATACCACACAGTAACATACAGTAGAAACAAATTTTAAATGTACAAATCTTTCTAGTGCTGTACATGAATTTCGGAAAAGGAAATAGAATGAAATATGATGAAAAATGTTGAGAAGGATATTAAAAACATTACATTTTTATTCGTAAAGTAATATTTGTAGTTAGTGGAATTTAAGATGTATTATTTAATCCAAGTGAATTCAGGGTCCATATTAATATGTTTAAACTTACTTGGAATGGCAACTGATATCTCGTTTTCTTCAAATAGAAAGTAAAAATGATTTTACATATTTGATGTAAAAGCATTTTTATTGAAATATATAAATACTTTTGAAATTTATATATATATATATATATATATATATATATGCACTCGTGGACAAAAAAATTTGGGCACCAGAAGGAGTCGTCAAAATTAAACGAAATTTTACATACGTAATGACTACTTTGATATAAGTAAATGGTTAGAAAATCAAAGAAAATGATCATTTATTTCAGAAAAAAAGGCAAAAGAACGGATGATTTAATACCCTGTTGAATCTCCTGTAGCGCGAATGCACGATGCGATACGATCGAGCATTGAGGCATACAAGTTCTGTATGATGTCTTGAGACATTTCGTTCCATATTTGCTGTAAACTTGCCTCTAACTCGCTCAAACTCGTGTGATGCCCAACTCGCCATCCCAAATGATCCCTGATATGCTCGATTAGAGATAAATCTGGGGATCTGGCAGCCCAAGGAAGGGTAGTAACAGTGTGGAGACAGTCTTGTGACACCCTTACCGTGTGAGGCCGAGCATTGTCTTGTTGAAAAATGGCTCCTGGGAGCCGTTGCATGAGTGGCAACACATGTGGTTGCAGGATGCCATGGACATACCGCTGGGCGGTCATGGTGCCACTGATCAATAACAGGGATGACTGTGTATTGTAGGCAATGGCACCCCATACCATCACAGCAGCTGTGGGAGCAGTGTGTCGCTGTAAAGCAAATGCATGATTGAGGCTTTCACTACGGGGTCTCCACACACGAACACGATTGTCATCACTGCTGAGATTGAATCTGGATTCGTCGCTGAAGACGACCTGGTTCCATTCCGCTGCAGTCCAGTTTCCTCGTGAGCGGTACCACTTCGAACGGAGGCGTCGATGGGTGGGCGTGAAGGGCAGCACACGTAATGGGCGCCGCAATCCCAAATGTCCTTCAGCCAGGCTCCTTCGTATGGTTCGAGAAGACACAGGGGCCCTTAGTGAATGTGCTAACCGTGCCTGGATGGCGGACAATGCAGCAGTTGGCTGTAAGCGTGTATTCCTTACGATGTGGCGGTTTTTTCCGACGACTGGTCTGTCGAGGGCGTCCTGAGCCTGGTCTTCGTGTAAATGACATCTCTCGGATCCACTGGTCCCAACACTTCCTCACAAATCAATCAGAGCGGCCTAATTGACGAGCTACTCGCCTGCTTTGACGAGCTGATCACCCAGCTTTCATCGTGCTGATGATTCTCCCATTCTCAAACTGCGACAGCTGCTCATATTGTCTTCGAAAACGGCGTAATGGCATGTCTACCTCAGCTCTTCCTTTGTAAACGATTCAGCACACTCAAACAAGCTTTGGTTACCAGTTTTATACTACACGGAGAACGACGTTTAGCGTCCTCTACCGGCTATACGTAATGCGCAATCACGCTGCATTTCTAATCATTTGCATGTCTCCCCGACACGTACCTTCATGCCAAGTTTTGTTACGATCCCGCAATTATCTCTTGGTGCGCTATTTTTTTTTTTTTTTTGTCCATGAGTATAATTTTATCAAGAAAAAAATGAACTTGAATATCTTTATTTTCCACAATTTTCTTTTTAGCAGTAGCCCTTTTTCATAAATTGTTCTGCGTAATTTTTTACTTGTATCTTGTATTTCGTTTCGTTCAATTATCGCATGATGCAGTGTCATTTCAATAAAAGGTGAATCAATGTTTATTTTATTAATACTTGAACAAATTATTCCTTTTTTGCTGTAAGCAAAAATAAATAATGAGAATAGAGAGAAAAAATTGATAAATATTCCTATTAGTAATAATTTTACATCAAATGAGTAAAACTTGCTTGTCTAGAATCCAAGCAGATCGCACTCAAAAGTATAAAAAATGCAGTATATTATGGGAATTGATTTATAAAATAATAATGAAGCCATTTCCTTAAGAATCTTCCTCTTTATTCTTAATTTATCCATCCGATAATTTTTCTTCCTTTAGTCATGAAGATAATTCCAAGATAATCAGTTCCTTAAAGTTGACAAATATTTGATGAACATCTTCTTTTAGAACATTAACTTATTTTATCTCTCATAATACATTAATAAGTTTAACAGACAACAATTTGTCGATGGAACATGTTCTGGTCATTTTTATATTTATAGTATATCATCAACTTAGTGAAAATAAAAGATAAGAAATATTTCAAGGACGTTAAAAAAGTGTTTTCCTATTTCTAATCCTAGTCTTAAGATTGAATTTCAAATAAATGGGCAATGCCTATAATCTAACAAAATAAGACATGAAATCGTATTTGTATTATAAGTCTTGGAGTTTGATGTGTCAAAACAATTATTTTTTCATAAAGCATTATTTTAGACACCATTTTGAAAACAATTGAAATCGTTAATTTCATATTGGAGAAATAGTTTCTGACGTTGAAGTTAACTAACACACAATATTGCAATTAAAATTATTATTATAAAAATAATATTAGTAATATAACATTTGTATATTGTTTTGATTTTAAAACTAAATTTCAATATTTTATTATAAGAAAAAAGTTGTAAAAAAAAATTGAAAGGGCTTATTAGAATAAAATTATGAAGATTTTGATATGTTATTATTAATGACTCTACTTCTTTTAATTTAAAAGAAACAAATCCCATGACAAAACTCACATTGCTTCTCTTGTTTTCCCTCATAGCTGTTCCACAAGGTATGGCATAAGGTTCACAAAAGTAAAGAAAATCAAAAACAAGGCAAAATTTTAATAAAAGTGTTATGCAAGAGAGCAAGATTTCAGAGAAAAACAGGAGACCAACAAATGGACAGACGCTTCTAATCATCTTATGTGTAGTACAAGACACTCACATGTAATATACAGAGCTAAAGAATGTGTTCAACATCTTCATCAGTATCACCACAAGCACTAAGTCCACTGGTCACTAAATTAAACCGATACTAATAACATGAATCTATGTATTTGTTATTTTTTGCTTTAAATTTATCTAAAAAAAGATCTTAGAATGTATTCTTGCATACAAATTTATGCAAAAGTATAGGAGTACGATATATTTACTATTAAGATAAAATGCAAACCTCTTACAGCTAATAGTATTGAAGGCATTAGCTATTATAAGTAAACGTAAACATAATTGATATTTATACAATAACATAAACATGATTTTAAATTTTATACAGATGTGTTTTCTAAATGTGCATATCATTGTACTTCCATACCCATCGAAAGTCTGCTAATATCCAATTGCAATTAATGCAATCAAAGCAGATAACTCTCCATTTCCTGAATTCTAAATATTTTTGGAGCTTAAGTGCTTGGTATTCTGTCTTTCGCAATCAAATAATCTAAAAGAGTAATGCGTGGAATTAAAGGAAAATCATAGCAGTCCTTTCCTATGCTTTGAAGTTCTAGTTTATCGAAATAAAGCTGGTGATTATTATTTAGCAGTAGATTAGAAATATTTCCAAGCAATTTAAATAAATGTTCACTCACTTGTCTCCTGAAACGTTAACTGGAATATTGGAATTATTCGATTTTATGAGAATTCATTCTCTCTTTTAGTACTCAGTATTATTTTTATTAGTCTTTAAATCAAATTATCGCATATTTCAACATATATTGTACATTTTAATGTTTCCTTTCGACTAAAAGATTTAGCTTAAAAGAACAATAGATCAAAAATACTGGATAACAGAATTTTTGAAGAAGTAACAGCAAAATCAGTTAATGTTAACATTCATAAAAAAATTCAGATTGAAACTAAATAAAAAAAAACATCGTGAAATTTACTTTCAAACACAAACATGCATTTTAAAAGGTAATATTATCTTTCCCATTCTGAATAAAAACTCCTGAAAAACTAAATAATTAATTCTTGTTTTAAAAAAAGTTACCTTCCTTTTTCTTTCTTTTTTAGTTAGAATTAAAATATGCTCATTAGTTAAGAAATACATGCACGAACCGAAAAAGTTCATTTATATAATTACCATTCACAAAAAGAATTATCCATAAAACAATTTGTGTCAAACAATTTTATTGGAAAATATTTACAAAACTAAAAATAAAATATCCCTGTTTGGTTGTTTGAATGTGATAGTTTATAAGCAGCTTAAAATACCAAAAATAGTCCCACATCTCCTATTCTCTAATGCAATGCCGATATTCCTGAATAGATGACCAAAACTACTAATACGTAATAGCCCCCTTAATGGACTGTCATTATTCGTGCAATCAGGCTCGTGTCGTTACCACTTCATGCAATTGAGAAATGTTGTTTATGAGAAATTGCACTTGAGAATAATGGAGATAATTTTGAATTAAAAGCAATTGTTACACCTCATCTAAAACAAAAATATTTCTTGAACAATAAAAGACAATATTTTTTTTAAATATTATCAAAGAAATATTATTAGGTTTTCTATCATTCCTTGGAATGAACAATGAACAAGAATTGTGTAGCGAAAAGTCTCCTTTTCTCTTCAAGAAATGCTTATTTAATATTTAATTTAAATTATTTAAGACATCAGTTTAGTAGTATTTCTTGGAAATTAAATTTTAAAACATATAAAATTCCTTTAAAATATAAAATGTTTTCTCTCTCATGATGAACTTTCTTGGATGTAAAAATGCCACGAAAGCTCTGATAATAATGCGCTTCCTTCTAAATCTCTCACACACACAAATGAAAAATTTTCAACCAAAATATTTTAAATATACCGTGATGTTCTGACCAGTCTTTCAAAAAAGAAGCTAGCTCTCTTTATCGAATGATAAATTATATAAAAATTTTATGAATATATATTATATTACTTTGACTAAATATACAATACATAATACAAAAGTTTATAGCTTTTATTTATTAATTTTTTGCATTATATATCGTATATTTGATCAATATAATGTAAAATAATTATATAATTTTAAAATAATTTTATATTGTATGATATCGAGAGAGCTAGCTACTTTTTTGAAAGACTCCCAGACTGGCTATTTTTTTAAACTTTTACTTTAATTATAAATTTACCCGTAAGTCTGTCTTCTATTTAAAATTCTTACAAATTGTTTATTATAAACTATGAGTAATTATATATAATTTTAAACTATGAAAAAAAATAATTTGCATTTATTTTAAATCCCCCCAAACCTAACTAATCACCAGCAAATAAATATCCATAGTTCAAAGACTAATAAAAAGTTTCTATTATCTCATATGAATAAAATGAATCTCGATTGCCATTTACTGAGCATGTAAAATTGTGATCGATACCTCAACTGCTAAAACCATTCAAAAAGTGCTTAATTCGTCATTCTCTGATCGAGCTAACACACTTACTATTATTTTTCATTGCTTTTGAATAGTCACTTGACACTACTGAATGTAGAAACGTGCTTCCAAACTAATAATTAGTCACGGTTAAATAATCAGTATTTGGTGGAATTAGAATTTCAGTTCGAACCTGAAGAAATATTTTAGAAGGAATGAAGTTGTTGAATTCTGAACCCTTTTTTAATTCATGAATTGCATGTATGATGAAAACTGAAATATCAGATTTTATTTACTAGATATAATTCTTTAATTTTGTTTTAAAAATTACATTTTGTCTCACTTTAATAGAAACCTACTCATATAGAAAATTACAATTCATTACGTTTCTTTGACATGCGAGCTTATTATAATAATGACAATAATAATAAATTATTATCATAATTTATATATATATATATAATTTATATTCGCTCCAGTTTTTCACGTTTTCTAATGATCTTGGCACATAACGAAAAATAAGGATTTAAGTTTAAAAAAAGTTACGTTAATATATATTGACAATATTTATTTGCATCTGAACAGACAGTTACTTTTATTAATATTCACTGTTTCCCATTTTTATTATTTTGGAATAATAATTCATTCTGTGTTGTTAAAAATAGATTCAGGATAACTTTATTGTGTAAAAATTAGACTTAAAATAAGTTTAACAAAAAGGAAATTATCAAGGATTTAAAAACTTCTTTAGAAGAACATTTTTTATTACAAATTCCTAGTTTTCTTTTTTTTTAATTTTCCTGTATTAAAAAAGGTTGTTTTGTTCTCAAATCATTGTAATTTGTTACAGCTTGAAAACTAAAAAGAAGTATTAATGTCTTTAAAATAAAATTGTCCATGTGTTTTCAGTTTAACGTCTCACTAAAAGGCTTATAATGCTATTAGTAATAAAAATCACAAGTTTTGGGCGATAGTCAGTTGAAAAAAGTGATATTTCATTGACTAAACTTGTACATCGTGCTTAATGAGAACTTCAAGGCCAAGTTAGGTTTATAACAATTTCGATGTACTCTTCAAGAGGGTCTCTGGAGAAATAAAAGAAGGGAATGATGAAATCTACAGAAACTTTTTAAGTATTCAAATGTCAATGCTTAATTTTTTAAATCAAAGATGTTTTATTTTTTTGTATTGTACTTTTGAAAAGTTTTGAATTAAACTAATTATTATGTTGCTATCTCCTGAAATTTGTTTTAACGTTGGCTCTATATACCAGCAACTTTGATGTTATATTTAAATGGGGGGGGGAATAATCAACTGATCATAAAAAAACATAAATAAAAATAATTAACATTAGGTCATTAACAACAAAATACATCCCGAAAATTATGATATAATTGTTGGAAATTACAAAATAATCCAGGTGCACATTAAAAACGTCTAATGCAAAAACCATTAAACTACGAATTAACTACTTTTATTATAGATGTGATTTAATTTATGTTGTTTTACGCTCTCTCTTGCTCTAATTATTCATTAATTTATTCAAAATTTATTTTTAAAGGAATTCAGAAATATTTGTGTTGAGTCCATTTTTTACTATTTTTTTTACACAAAGTTTTGAAAGTTTTATCTGATTAAAAACTTCTGCAATGTCAATGTTATTTGACAATATGTACCGTCATATTACAGTATTAACTTCCATACAAAAACCGTAGAAGAAATATAATTTTAGATGTGTGATTTACTTATATAAAACATCTCGTAAAACCGTAAAATATATAGCAAGCAACGTTTAGTTGTCGTTCAATTCTCTTTAGGTAAGAATGCAGCAGTTATAAATGTAAGAAATATTAAAAATCAGAAATTAAATTTTATTTTTCAAACTACATTTCCTTTTTTTTTTTTCCTTAACAGATCCAAATATTCAAAGTAATCGAAATTTAAGAATTCTTCTTTGTTGGAAAAATCATTTTAAATATTGCTACCAATTTTAGAGTGTATATTTTCCTGGGTATGGGAGTTTCATTTCTAAAAGTTAAAGAATTCGTCACATTGTGATCGCCTGGCAGGAAAACGTTTTTTGCACGGTAAGTAATTTGTATACTAACGAACATATTTAATAACTATTTCCAAGATAAGAATCTTTGCCCGTTAATTGAGTGTGAAATAACATTTGGTAACTGGATTAATAATTAACACCTTAAGAATTATTTAATAACTTTATTGCAATATTTTATTCTCTAATACTTTTATTAATCAATCCTTAATACATTTATTAATAAAACCTTTATACCATTTAAAATCATATCAATACAAACAAACAAATGGCTCAACATATCCTCCATTACCTATTCCATGAATTGCACCCGATACACAACAGATTTCGCACGGCACAAATCATTTGGGTAGAAAATGAAACCTTTTGTGAATAACCTTTTATGACTACAAAGAAAAGATAAATTTGGTTTGATAAATGTGCCTCTTTAATTAGCTCAGTAACCAAAAGTCACAGCGTGGAAGATCGATACACAAGACGTGTTGTTAATAATGTATTAATCAGTATTTTCTCAGTAAATAATTGGTACAGAATAGCTTTCATAAATCAATCAAAGTCAGGGATTCGCTCCAATATGCATAACAATTGTAGAAGCAAAACAATACCTCTGCGGCAGAAATGGATGGAACATATACGTCAAGAACGTTTACGAATATACAAATTACCTGAAGCATAGCACGCTATTTTTTTTTCCATGGGGTTTAAATATTAAATAATTTTATTTCAAATATCAAAGCAGCATATTCAAGAAAATATTTGTACTAAATTTAATTGTGGTTTAACCGAGTAGTTTTCACATCAGAGAAATATTCAAACACATCCTGTTTTATTTCGATCGTTCTATCCTTTAAAGAATATGGAACATGACAAAAAAAATTTAAAATAAATTGAAAGTTACAAATTTGTATGTGAATTGCAGCTGAAATTTAATCTGAGTAATTTTATTTTAATTCCTTATTATTTTAAAATCCACATCTACTTAGCAAAAATAAAACTATATTTTCATTGAAACACAAAACTTATGCGAATTGTAAGAAGCATTACATGTAAAACATTTATACCTCGTGTATATAATAAATTTAAAACTTCAATGTTTGACATTTATTATTTTTAATTAATTCATTTGTGGTCCATTTGTCCATTTCCATCCAATTCCAAATTCAATATACTATCTTTTTTATTATAAATATTAAGGAACAGATTAAAATGGTATTTTTTGTTATTTAATATGTAACTGCAACTTGCGATGTAATTAGTACAGAGAAGTTGAGATTATTCAAAGTTACGGTAATCTATATACTCGTAGTATTGCAAGCAAAAAGATTTGAAATGTAGCAGAATAAATTTACTATATTTGAATTCCTCGCTTTGAGTTGTTATTATGGTTCATTAAAATCATTTGAATATTTTCCTACAGCACTGTTTCCAAAATATTAGAATCGAATCACTTCAGATGATCATAATATTCCTATGTTCTTAAATGTGTTAAGCATTGTAATCAATATTTCAAATATTAAAGCTTATTTTAGGAATGATTAATTATTTAATTATTTCAAAATCTATATCGCAGTTTTGCTGATGAAAAATATGTATCGTAGCTGCTACATTACTGAAGCCATTTTAAACCTATACAAAAATTTTAGCTTCAACAAAAAAATTGTTTTAATATAAAATATTTAAATAAAGCCACTTAGCATTAAAATAGAAAAAATATAATAATAACTCTCTGAAAAAAATTTCTAACTGAACCCGTAATTGTTTGTCGTAAGAAATAATGCGTAAATATGAGATGGGAAAAAGGACCCTTAACTTTTTAATGCGCATTTGCATACGATGCTTGAAGACGTCTTATGTGGAAAAAAAAGTCGCAGCTAACCACATTTAATTTTTTAAGCAAATGGAGCATTTTTTCTTGTTTTTCATTGTACTAAACAAAAGAACATCAAGATAAAATTATTTTAATGTTCGTTCGCTCATCAGTAAAACTTTTTTGTCTCGCGCATTCTATTAAAATACTTTTAATGCTGAAGTGTTTCTTGATATGATGACTTAAATAAAGAGGCAAAAATAAAAATCAAGTGATTAACGTACCATACAAAAACAATAACAAAAAATACTTCTGTAAGCTTAATTTACAACTCTGTATTTTTGTTGTAAATTTGAATACTTTTATTATTACAGAAAATTAGTTTTACATTCGTATGCTCATTATATTTTACATATTATTCTTAATAAGTGAGTAGGAATTAACAATATGTAACTTTATTAAATTCCTACAATTAGCTCACACACTCTCTATTTATATCTTGTTCAAATTTTCAATCCTTAATAAAATATTTTTTATTCATCCACTCAAGCTCAAATACATTTCTTAAAATTGTAGTGGATGGCACTTGATGTGAATACATCTTTTTCAAATATTAATTCATTTAATTAAATTTAATTGGTAAAAATGCAGCTTAGCCCAACCGCTTGGCGCGATTTTAAAAATTGCCAAACTTGATGATTTTTTTTGATTGAACGTTTAATCCTCGAAGCGGAGCAGGGTAGCTTCATTTGACAAAATACCGCCTAATAATTCCTGTTGCCAAGGGTGGTTGGGTTAAACTGCATTACAACCGTTTAATTTACCGAATGAATTAAGAAACAAGCCAATGCTTCTACTATTTCATTTGTATTGCAATGGCAAATTTGGTAGAGCGTCGGCGTAGAATCTTCATGCCTTCGGATCGAATCTCGTCGAAGAGTAAATTTTTTTTATTTGATTTTCAAATAATTAATTTTATTTTTATATGAAAGAAAAAAAATTCTCTTATATAAGATATTTATCAGGATATAAATTTAAGAATAAATACCGTCAGTGATGAAGCTTGTAGATCACTGGAAAAAAATTTCTTTTTCCACTTAATATAGTGATTATGTCATATGTATATACATATTTATATTAATTGTAGCTATTTAATAGAAAGTAACTAAAATAAAAAAAATTTCTTAGCTGACTTAAGTAGGAATTGACTTAATTTTTTTTTATATTACTTGTTTTTAGTATGAACTTTCAATATCTAAATATTATTGATGCATGTTTATTAAGACATACTTTGGGAAAACTTTATGTTCACGCACTCAGAATTTCTTGCAGTTAAATGCAATTTTTTCTAAACGTTAAGCTTAAATTCTGAGGTGATATTTCGATTGTATATTGAAGTTAATACATTATAACTTGCAAAGCTATAATTACACACTCATTCAAAGAAGTTCTAGGATTGAAAGTTAAATTCCTAATTTATATTTTTGAATTATCTGTTCATTAACTTAAAAACTAATTATTTGCCCGAAGAATTTTTTTTATTTGAATAATCCATAATAAGACCCAAATGGGGTTTATAGCCAGATATAATGAACCTCAAGAAATAAATAAAACCAATAACGAGCATCATTGTTCAATTATTAGAACTCGCAATCCCGAAATTCAAACCTGATAGTGCTAAGAGAATATCAGAACGAAAATCGTAACATCCGTTTCTGTAATGCAATTTGGAATATAAATGCTGTCAAACAGGAACACAGTAAATAACGAGTTATGAACACTAACAATACAAAACAGCCGCTACAAATGCGTTTATAGATTCAATCGATATCTGCCTAATAAGGCTCTGTCTTTAGTCTGCTGAGGACAAAGATGGTTGCCGAAGGTTTCGAAGGTTTAACGTTTGTCCTTTGCCGAAGGGTTATTGTTGGTTCAGATTTCTAAGATTACAGCTGTTGAATTCAAACCCTAAAACCGATTGTTCTAAATTAAATTTGTACATGATTTTTCTTTTCTTTTTAAAATTTTAATTGTCTTTTGTGTTTTCATAGAAATAAGAGATCCTAGCATTGAAAAATTGATAGAATTGACTCAATAACGTTAGAATTTTCCATATTTGCTTCAAGAAAATGAAAATTTTGTAAAAAAAGCAATTTTACAAAAATATTTATATTCTTAAGACTTGCTTTTTTTACAATTTCATATACTCCGTTTTTGAATAAAACAAGAAAATTTCTTCCGAAACTAATATAAATCAATTGAATATAAACAAATATAAAGCTCTGTTTATTTACGGGCTATGAGGGGAATTTTTATTTATAACAGGTCGAAAATATCATTTTTTAAGTACTTGCTTAGTAATAATTTTCTTTATGGAAGTCTGATTATCTCGTCAAAATTAATTTCAATAACATTAAGTAATATTTCTTCTAACTGTATTTATGAACACAATTTATTCATATTTTAGAATCACAAGAAAAATTGCAAAAGCACGAGTATTTCTAACAAAATAAAACTACACACCTCTTCTGGAATAAATTTAAGTAAGTCATCTGATGGTTGTGAAAGTACTTCATAAATGTACTTCGTAACTGTCGGTGGGTTGTTTAAAAGGAATCGTTTTCTTGAATTAATGTAAATCACAACTGGCGTACTGGCACCTGATATTGCCATAGACGAGTATATATGACTAAGATAGCATACATAGACGGTTTTTAACATAACAGAATTATCCATCGGTTATAAAGTGACCATATGTAGGAGGAAATATATCGGGAACATGAAATCGCACAGAGCTTCATATAGAGATTGTGTCAAAGATTTCTAGAGGATGGAAACGTAAGTAGACGATTTGTTGTAAGTCACTCATCCAGTGTTACAAACTGCACACTGATCGATATTCTGTACTAAATGTTGAAAAATAGCAGTAATGATTATTTGTCTTCAAGGTTGTAGAATCTGTTCAATCCAAGGCTTCTAGTTGTTGTTGTATGTTAGCTTGGTGCGGAGAGACTGTTACCTGTAGCTAATACAGTAGACTTGTGTTGTTTACTGACAGACATCTCTCAACAATATGGCATACGTTGTATCTTCATATAATAAAAACTAGGGAACTCTTGCAACCAAGAAAATGATTTCGAATTGCATTATGCATCGTTCTAGAATAATTCTCTGTTCTTAACGCAGAAATATGACAAGCCAAGATTTATCTTATATTATTCTGAAACAACATATTCCTATGTTCGAGATTGTAATTGACATAAGTTTTTTTCCTTCATGGATGAAACCCCTTACATATTTTGTGTTGTCAAGGGCTAATGTCTTGAAGAAGAAGTTCATATCTGTTTAAATTGGCTGAGTTTCCCCCCCCCTATTCGACTCCGTTTTATCATGCTAAGAACATGCTCAGACAAAGAGTTGCACCACGTATAAACATAATTAAAAAAACAGTAGAATAAAATTACCTTGACGATTAAAATTTTGTATTTTCTTTAAGAGGATAGTTTTTCTTTGTAAGGCTTTTCACTTATATATGTATTTATACAATATTTATACTATATGCAATTTTGCATCTATTTATTTCTTTTGACTAAGAGACATTACATCAAACACATTAAAATGTGTTTTCTGATGCTTTGTACTAATTTTGTTTTTGAGACCAATATGTTGTGAAAACAGTTTCGTTGATGTACGGGTCGTTGTTGAGCTTTTCAGAAGTAGATTGCTGTTTCTCTCATTTCTATGATTTATAAAATATGTTTGAAAAAAAAAAAAAAGAATATATTTAATTAAGTTAAAATTTGATTATCACTTCTCCCGATAGATGCATTTTCTTAATCGTGAGATACAATAGGAAATATCACATGTATTTGCGAAAAAAAATTTCATCATATGTATGAAAATTTTCTTCATATGTATAATGAATGAGGTACAATAACTCCTTTTCCTATGTAAAATTCATATTTTTTTTACCTATTTATATTTTACGGGAAACTGCTTTTCTTGAATTATAACCAACTGAGTAATATTTTTTTTTGTCCGCTGTAGGTTCTTAGTTTCATCCCTGAAGATTTCATTCACTATCAGATACACAATCAATCAATCCATCTTTAGTGGCTAAAGATTTTATTTATTTTTAACAGCCACACAACACACACAATTAACACAATATTTAAAACTCACTAACACTAAGCATTTAACTGTTGTTTCATGCCATTTTTTTTCGTCATGCTTCGGGTCGTAGCCACTATTCACCTCCCTCCATTGTTGTCCAGTTCTGTCTCTCCTTATATCGATGGCAGCCCCACCTATATAGTTTTTTTTCCAGTCCGGCGAATCTTACAAACTGCATACATTTTTCCTTTTTAATAATTCATTGCGCTTATTTTTCTCTGCTCATTACAAATTTTCTAAATCCTAAAATGATATGAAATGTTGATAATGATATTGGTATTAATTTTATTTAATTGTTTGGGTAACTATGCTTATCTTTGGGTTTTCTCTTTCTTGAATGAAATTAAAAAAATTATTATTTAAATATTAAAAAAATTAACTTAATACAACTTATGTCACTAAACGATACAAATTAAACAACTCAAATGTAAATTAAATCAAATTTTGAGCTTAGAAACTATTTTAATATCATCACAAATTCTTGTGAAAAAATAATTGCAATTGATTTCAGAAATTAAATTAGGTGCTCTTTCCCATATGAAAATTCAATTTTTTAAGACTTTTCCAAAATGTATTTAATATCCTACTCCTATGTTTCCTATCTATGAATGAAACTTGAATATTTTTTTACATTTTGAAAATAATACTGAGTTTTTTGTTTTGTTTTTGTTTTTGAGCCTAGAAATTCACGAATTTCATATTTTGTCGCAGGATCCAGACTTTCAGCATACAGTTATTTTACTTCCCTAAGTTAATCATAAACAGGAAAGTACAACTATTTTTACTAAAAGAATTATTCAAGTGTACCATATCCTCTGATAGTTGTTTATCCTTTCGAAATGGTTTCATTTGTTTCGGCCTTTTTTTAACGAAATTGATATCATAATTCAAAAATTTAGTTGCCTTCTAATGTGGTTTTAAGAAAAAAAAAAGGAGGAGGAAAGTGATTTTTGGAGCAGGGCTTTTTTTATTGGTTAAGAATGTTTAAGCTTGTCTACGAAATTATGAAAGATAAAACGTTAAGCAATATAGTAATAAACTCTAAAAAACAACTGCAACATCAAAGAAACAGGAAAAAATTCTAAGAGAAAAGATAAAGAGAAAACATTGAAATTCAGGTGAAGTTTGTGCATCTGTGTTTTCTCATGAACACCGCGTCTCTTCAAATTTTTTAAAGAAACTTTCTAGATGTTTTTGAAAATTATCAGATATTATTTTTATATTTTCCGGGGTAATCTAATAAAGAAGGATCATACAAACAGACATTTTAGAAACTGTAGCTTTCTTTCTTTCTTGCTATTGATGCAACGTCAAATATACCATCTGCGGCTACAAATGAATTAATTAGATTCTGTGCTTATGAGACAAAGAACGCACTTAATAAGTACAAATTGATATATCATATAAAAATTATGATATAAGAAAATTCTGATTATCCTTAATCCAAAAGAAATAAATACACAAAATGCTAAAGAAAGAAAACATTAAACTGCACTTGTATTTACTTTGAATATTTAAATTTTAACTTTGTGACATCTGGCTATTCTTGGTTTTCTCTTCACTAGCCTCGGGGACTTTTATCAAGTTGAATTGCATAAAATTACAATTTCTTCCCAACCGAAATGAAGTGGAATTAGATGAAGAAAGAAATGTAGTGAAGTGATTCTGATATAATGATATATAAATTATATGCAGTTAATGGAAAATGAAGGGAGGTAAAGGATTAGGACTTGCCGTCAAAAAACTGTTACTGAAATTGAGATACTTCTGTTAGTTTTGTGGATTAAAGAAAGTTCCACCAACAGCAATAATCTACGTAGCTACTGTCGAAGAAAGTTGTGAAATTTATGACGAGTGGATTGGTAAGATAGATTTCTTATTTAAATCATAAATTAAGAGATTTTACAGTGATAATAAATAAAGAAGCTGTTTCATTTTTGTGTGTCTTTAATTAGAGTTTAGTAGTTTTGATCAATATATTAGATTGAGATATATATGGAACAAGAGCCGAATTATAACGGACAAAAGCCACAACTTTTAATTAATGTTTTAGTTGTTACCAAACAAAGACTGGCATATGAGAATAAAAAAAACCGTCTCACATCCGATAAGTAACAGATATTGTAAAGAGGAAGTTGTAATGTTATCCCAAAATAAGCATATATAAAAGCATATCTCAAGCATAAGTATATTATTATTAGAGTGCAATTCTCTGAAGGGTGATGGATTTAATTAAAAATTTTGTTAATTTTAAACAATTAAAAACTGATTGAACTATATTTTTTTTTCTTTTTTTACTTTTAAATAGTTTTTATTTAAGTATGAATAATGATTAACATTTAAGGCTTACAAACTTCTGTTCTATTAAAAAATTATTTTGAATTAATACTAAATCTTGATTTTGATCCTTTTTCTATCGCATAGTGTAATATATTGACTATAAGGCTCTTTGTATAGGTTTTAATGTTGCACATTACATGTATATTTGACAATAGTTATCTTAACCTAAAGATGATATCCAGATTGAATATTGCCTTAACTTGACTGAACTGTATCAATAATATTGGATAGTTAAAATGCATACTCGATCACAATAATTTTTCCGTGGTGTATATATATATATATATATAATTAAAAAAAATATAATGTTACGAACACCAGTAGATGCTTCACTGCAACGCTTCTATTATGAATCAAAGATCGATTGACAGAGATGTCACCAGTTAACAAAATAGAGTTTAATCAATTGGCCGAGAAATGGCGACTTCGGCAATAAATGGAAAGTATTCGAAGATGCTGGAACCGAGACGAAAAATTGATAGGGAAGAAAGTTCCAGGTTTTTCTTAAATCTTCCCATGTGACGTCACGCCTTGTCTTGAAAGGTATAAATACGCCAATAGCTACAGTCGAAAGAGTCAGTCTGAGAAGGAATCGGTCTGTGTATGTAATTATTTGTCTGTGAAGTCTACTTTGTAAACTGATTGGGGAATCGTGGCCGGGTGAATCTGCTAGAGGTTCGGTCTGAATCTAGAGGAACTGTAACGGAGAGTCTGTCTTCGGAGACTCTGTTGAATACATAGATCGGAGGATTGACTAAACGCTACCGGCACTTGAAGTGAAGCGTGTCGGGTGAATTTGCGAAGAGTCACAGCTGGAAATCGTTGGATCCTGCCCTGGATGTGCAGAATATTACTTTATAGGTTATCCTTAGTAAAGAGTAATAAGTTGGTGAGCTGAACGTTGCTGAAATAACTCTAACTGTACTAAATGTGTGATTTGTTCCTGTATCTGTGTCATTGAATTGTGCAAGTGCTGTGTATCTGTTGTTGTCCAAATTGTGCTATCTGTGCGTTGTCCCGAAGATTTACGAATAAATCGTCATTCGTTGTTGTCCTCCCAGTTGGGATTTGATTTTCACTCCACACACACATAGGTAAATAGTTTTCCGTAACAATATATATATATATATATATAATTTTGTTAACAATTTCGGAACAATCACAGATTTATTCTTATTCTTACTAAAAATATTTAATTTATACAACTTCAAAATCCTTTTTTTTACACACAAGCCCTTTATTCTAATTTGTTGAGGGTTCTGCTTATAACTTTTTTCAAATTCGTTAGCTTCCCCAACCCTACCTTCTATTATATTCTAACACGAATAATATATCTTGAGTAAACAATAGTAAACTACGAACAAACAAGAGAACACACAATCTTCCTATTTTTCAGGACATAAAAAGAACAACAAAAAAGTTCTATTCCTTTTCAAATCGAGCGAAAGAACGAAATGAGTTTCTTAAACAACCTTTGAACCAAACGTCTCCAAGAGTTTCTTCTTTAAAAGCCACAGAAAAACTGAATAAAAAATCAATCCTAATCTGATTTTCCACTTCGGAGAAACGAGGAACGAGTTAAGAAATGTTATTTCATGGAACTTTCACCATTCATAGACAGACCAAAACTTCTTTTTCTCCTCATTTTGCCTAGCCTAGCTTATTCGTTTTGCTAGTTTAAGCTGTCTCATATTTTTCAATTATCTTTGAGAAGTTATGGATTCGAAGATGAATTCTGGAAATTTCATTACTAAAAAGGATATGATTTATGTCACTCAATGTGTGAAAGAATTTGCTAAATGTCATATTTCTTAAAGTTAAAAAATTTCTAATGGCTTGTGAAATTTGATTTAACTACAGTTTCGATTTTAAAAAATGCAAACAAAGTACGGTAAAAATATGAAACTGAGTTTTATTTTAAAATTCTCTATGCATCTGCATTGATTAAAATTTAATGCAAATGCATTTTTTTTTACTCTAGAGATATAACAAGGGTAATTTTGGCTGTTGGGGAAATTCAACTCATGAAAAATTGTTAATATACTTTTTTTTAATTATTCCTGAATAGGTAGATTCAAAGGAATTTTATTAGTAGCAATTAGTTTACACTTTTTAGCTTACAGAATTTATTTGCAGTCATTAGAGCACAATTTTTAGTTTACAGTTTTTAGTTTTGTCAGTTCTGAAAATTTTGTTATATTTACAGACTCTCATGCATAATATGACAAAAATTTTCAGAAATATTACCACTTTTAAGATTATATACAATTTCTGCTAAGCAACTACTGATAAAATTATTTATTAGAAGAATAATTATATTCAGATTAAATTGATAATAATAGTCAGATTGAAATGTTATTTGAAAGTATGTTAGTATTCATCAACAGCAAGAAATGATTAAAAACAAAGCATGGGTATGACAAAATTTATTGGTCAGAATACAAAATCATTACCACACACAATAGAATGTAGGGGCACCATTATTTCTAATGTATTCTGCAAAACTTCTTGGCATGGAGTCGTAGACGCTTTAAAAGTGCCTTGACTCGACTCATCTCATACAAATTGAACTTTTAAAATGCAGATCTTGCTAATTTTGTGGTCGCAGTGGAGTCTTAACAGAAAAAACCTATCTGTAAATGTAAACAAATTATTCCTCTTAAACTCAAGTAGTCCTCATTATTGAACCCGTAATATTACACACGTGTGTGTGTGTGTGTGTATTACTACCTCTCGGTTAAGAACTCGGCTTAAATATGTTTTAATCAACAAACAAAAATTTGCTCTTCTAAACAAAAGGCACCCGCCTAATAAAGCACAATAAGGAAAAAAATCGGCACCAATAATAAGTGAGGAAACAAAAGAAAACATATCAGATAGTCTCTAATTTAAATCAAACTCAATGTGAACTTCAGCATAAAAAATAAAAAACTCGAACACGTAAAAAGTTAAATAATTTAAATTAAGGAATAACACTAATATTATTTTAGTTATTTCAGCTTTAAATACCATTGATTACACCTTATTAGTCTTAGACTAACAATTGCTATAAACAGCATTGCATGCTCACTTTTCTTCGTTCCTATTTACCAATCGGATCACCTTGTATATGGTTACTACAAAATGGTAATCCTTGAGGACTACACCATAGCTATTAATCTTTCATTAGAAGTGAGGATTTAGCAGGGTGAGGGAAATTTTAACCCCCCCTACCCCTCTATACCCAGTTTCGACAGATCTCTTTAAAACAAAAGTCCTCGAACGAGAAACATGGAAAAACCAGTTTCTGTGTGTAGCTTCTGAGACGGGTAATAAAGTACATACTTGAACTGTATGAAAGTACAATTCTACAATTTGATAGTGGGTGAAGAGAGTTCTATTGGGTTGTTTAGTAATAACAAGGCTAAGCGTCATAAAAACGACACTGAGCTGTGTATCACAAATTAGGTGTCACCAAACCCAACTGAGAAAGTGAGAAGGATGAGGTGGCAGAAAAGTCAAAATTATATAGTTATCTCTAGTTTTGAATAAAAATAGAAGAGGAAAAAGAAATATTTTTATAGAGCACAAACTGCAGGTGGGGAGAGTAAAAATATTCTTCCTTATACCGGCTTGTTCCTGTGTAAAAGGTAGTTTGTTACCCTGAAGTGTCATTTATTTTTTCGTCGTGATAGTTGTCGAAATGCATATATAAGAAAATTAAGTAAAATTAAAGCAGAACTGAAAAAAATCAAAAGCATCAAAAAAGTCTTGATTATGAAATCAAAGAAAATAATGAAATTTAATAAAAAGTAAACATGTTATTTCTCTTTGATAAAAACCCATTAACTTCTAATCAGTACAACCAGTATTGTTTGAGTACTTCTCTCGTCCTTAGAAAGGCCATTTTTCTCTAATTAGACCGAGAGTTTTTGTCGTTTTCAGTTTTAAATGAGCTGTATTCATCTGACGTCATTATCACGAGCTCCTCATGGGAACTAATATAATTTCTAATTTTTTTGTACTTATTTTTTCCGCATTTTCAATATCAGAAATTCCTGTCATGCAAGAAAAGGGTTATTGTAACATATGCATTGAAGGGCAGTAGTTTTTCGTAAGTAAAGTATTTAACGTATTTGGAGAATATGAATTTATAAATGTGCTGTACACTGCACATTCATTTAAACACTATTATGAGAAGTATATTAACTTCGAAATATTTCACTTTTACAGACATAAAAAACATATCAGACAAATAATTTTACTTACTTTGAATGTTCTGTAACTGATAAGAATTCAATTTACCATCTAAATTTTTTGTATGATTTTACGTTTGTTTTCAATATCAATTGCACATATTACATACATTGAAAATTTCAGAACTGTTGAACAGATAGAGTAAGATGAGTATTCTGTAAATTTCGAATTTTGCTCTGATTCTTCATATAAATCATATAACACGGTATGCAGTACATTTTGAATTTTATTCCAATTCTTCATGTAAATCAAATAACACGGTATGCAGTACATTACGAATTTTAATCCAAATTTTTTGTGCAAATCATATAACACAATATGCAATACACTTAATAATATAACTCTGTGGTGCGATCATATTATCCGATTCATCTGACGTTTTAAATGCTACTCAAATCACAAATTTAAATTTCAACTTAAGTCCAAACTCAGATAAAATAGTTAAAATAGTCACAAACTAATTGTTCAGAAATCTAGTCAATTACGATTCAAAATAAGATTTTATTATTTCTATAACAAGGGGAATGCTTTCTTACCAATTCAAAATCCCTTGTCATGAGTACTATCAACATTTATATATCAAAGAATACTCTTATCAGAATACTATGCTAGTAAATCCACCAAAGATTAATTGAACCAGACAGTGCCAGGTTATAATCTCTACTAATCACGTAGACAAGAAACTCCCGCGCACTTCATACCACTAGTACTCTTCTTATGACCGATACGACTTTTTGTTTTTAAAATTTAATTATTTTTGTAGTAATATGAATGTTATAAAAAAAAAGAGATAGCAGTCTTTATTGTTGTATACTCTATATTACTAAGCAATCAGTCAGTAAAGTTTTATAATTTTCGAACTAAAATCGAAATTTTTTTAAATCTGTAAAAAATTTTGAGATGTTTATTTTTCGTATGTGTGTGTGTTTTATAATACAAATTTCATCAATTTTTGTCAAATTGAGTAGAAAATTTATGTATCAACATTTTGAATGTAGTATTCTAGAAATCATTGCAGTCTTTGTAGTATGATTTTATTTTAAATCCTTTCAATACAAATTAATTAATTTGTATTTAAATGAAAATTAGTTTCATCAAGTTAATTAAGATGTAGTTGTTTTTAGATATTTTATTTTATTTCCTACACTTTCTGAATTCTAGTTTGCAATTGCTTATTTTTGTTAATTCGATTTTCGATTTTTATTAATTTTAATTATAAAGTAATATGTTGACAGGATTGTTTCGGAACCAATAAAACACTTTTAATTACGCATTTTTTCTTTAAATGAGAAACAACAATTTAAATTACTTTATTTCCATTTTGATCCTTTAGCTTCTATATATTAATTTTTTTTTAGATATTTATTAAGATAAAGAATCAAAATGGAAACAATTATGTTGTTATATACAAAGTATTAAATTATAAATAATAATAAAATTAAAGTTTTTATAATTTTTCATTTTTTCCTAAATGTATACGTACTTTATTAATATTTTAAAGATACTATAAGAATGTTAAGACATTAAAATAAACCAAAAAAATTAAATTGAAGCATACGAAAGAAATGTTGAACTAGGTATATTTCAATCTACGTTATTGAAAAATATATATAACTTTTACATATTTTGCCATTCCTCAGCTTGAAATTATTTAGGGAGAAAAATAATAAAATCCAAAGCTCTGAAGAAAAAAAAGGCAAATTCCTAAGAAATCGGGAAGTTTTTCTTGTGTATAGCAAAAATAAACCTGTATTCCGAATTTAAGTTTCAATTTCGTTTTCAGCTTTTATTCTACCATTGCAAGTTACTCGATTCGCCAACTTTCGCTTTTATTCGATCTATTTTTTCTTTCTAGATTCTTCATAGTTCCTGGTTCTTGCTCTAAAGTTTTGCATCCGTAGCGAAGCGACTCCCTGTATTTTTTGTCCTCCTTATTTTGCCAAATCAAAAATGCTGTAGTAACTTTTGGAAAAACAGAAAAGTTTAGAATAAATTTCCTTTTACAACTTTAAAAGAGAATGAGGTCCATTTAAGAACTTTATTTTCCTTTCTCCAGAATTTATAGGAAAAAACATGCAGCTTTTATGAGATTATGGGGTTTTCATATAAATTTTAAATTATATAGAAAACTTGTTCCTTCTTTTAAAAAAATATGATGTTCATTAAAAATTAAAAATTTAACTGATGATTAGGTTGCTTAGGTAATAAAGTAGGAAAAGTTACTTAGCAATTATTTACAATTTTGAAAATGTCAAAAGAGTGAAAACTTTTGCAAAAAATTTTAAACTAATAAGCTTTTTGGTGCATTTTTTTAATCCAAGGAATTATAATTGCCTGTAATGAAACATATAAACAACTTTCACGCATATTTTTCTAAGTTTTGTTCTTAAGGGGATTTGGATAATTGTTATTTCATTTAAACTATGGTGAAATTGATTTAAAGTTATATTTCATCCACAGAGAGAAATTTTAAACTGAAAACAAACGTGCAAACGTTTTACTTGAAAACTGTAATTTAAGGCTCTCTTGTGTAATGTAATCTCTTGTTTTGTTCTCTGCTTTCCTCTTCAAATTTAGGCTAGTATATTTATTTGAATTCAATGAAATATTTCCAGAAAAAAATAGTGAAAGTAACTGCTGAATTACCTTTTCTTTCTTTCTCTAGAAAATAATTTTTCTAAATACTTTTTAAAGATTTGAAAATCCTCAATCAAGTACTTAAAATAGACAACAATGCTTTCAAGAACCAGAAGGAAAACATAATCCTACAGAAACCTTCTTTGTTTCGTCCTCTTTCAGATGTGATTCATTGCATTTGATGAAATATAGACAGTCCATATTCGAGGAAGAAAATAGAAATTCCATTGGAGTAACATTAAGTTAACTAATTTAAGATTACTGGCGAACGAAAGTCTTAATTGGAATTTTTCACTCCAAATGAATAATTTAGTTTTATTTCAAAATAACTATAAGATAAATATCATTTATTGTATTAAATATAAATTGCTCAGTACTTCTTTACGTAATTATTAATCTGGTCACACTTTTTGTGTTCTGATAAGTGAAAGAAAAACATAGTTTGAAATTGTATTTTCATGAAATATATAATTTTTTTAATCTTAATGTTAACAAAAGGAGTTTAATCTTACAAAAATTGGTAAAAATCATTGCAAAAAGGTTTCTACGCCATAGCTTTATAAGAATATCAAATCTGATGAGACTGCATATGACATTCGACATAATAATTGTTCTCGAATAGATTAAAATTTATTTACATGAATTTCATAAACCTTATATCAATTTAACTATAATAAAATTAGAAATTTGTATTCATAGAATTATTTTCATGAGATTTCTTTTTTTATTTTTGAACTTGAGTAAATAGTAGAAACTAAGGTGATGAAAAAATATTTTTAAAAAGTAAAGAAAGTGCTAAAGTGGTAAAAAAAATTTAAAGTAAAAAAAACATTCGAAAATCTTTTTACCTATATGGAAAAGGGAGCTTTAAAATTTTACTTCTAACAATAGAAGTAAATATTTCTTTTTGAATAAATAAACTGCTGTTTGTAGAAAATGCAACACCATGAAGGAATCATCAGAATCAAATGAAATTCGCAGCAAATGTCAATTATAGGATATTATGCAAATTAATAAAGTTTCAGAGCCATCGCGCGTGCGCGGCGCGCGCAGCGCCCTCTGAATTGATGCTGAAAGCGTATAAATAAAGTGCTGTAGCGGGACGTTGAAAAAAGTCTATGATTATTTGTTAGTGGCAAACGTTTAGTGAGACCTGAGTATGCCTCCACGACGGAAGAATAAGAAATTCAAGCAACTTACGGAGTTTGAACGAGGGAGGATAATCGGCCTTCGAGAAGGAGGATTTTCCTATCGCGCAATAGCAGCTCGTATGCAGCGGAACAGTTCCACAGTGATGCGAGTTTGGAAGCAGTGGACCGACGAGCACCGAACAACTCGAAAAACAGGCACTGGACGACAGAAGGTGACGTCAGAGCGCGATGATCGACACCTGCTCCGCATGGCGGTGAATGATCGCACAGCTTCCTCCAGGCAGCTGGCAGCACGTTGGTCTACTGCTACAGGTGTACAATTGTCGGCTTCGTCAATTCGTCGTCGTCTGCTGCGCCGTGGATTGCGTGCAAGGGTGCCTTTATACAGGATTCCCCTCACGGCGAATCATCGACGGCTGCGTCGGCAGTGGGCTCTTGAGCACAGAGATAGGCGAGCTGATTGGCACCAAGTTGTCTTTTCAGATGAATCACGCTTCAGTTTGTGGACCCATGATGGCCGTGTTCGTGTTAGACGTTATGCCGGTCAACGCTGCCTTCCTGAGTGTATTATTGAACGACATAGTGGTCGAACACCCGGAGTTATGGTCTGGGGTGCGATTTCGTATCATGGACGATCCAATTTGATACGAATTGAGGGTAATCTCAATAGCAACAGGTACGTCCGAGAAGTGCTACAGCCCGAAGTCGTTCCTTTCCTTCAAGGCATCCCTGGAGCTATCTTTCAGCAGGATAATGCACGCCCACATGTTGCGCGGACTGTTCGAGACTTCTGTTCAGCACAACGCATGCAACTTCTTCCTTGGCCTGCTTATTCACCGGATATGTCGCCTATTGAGCACGTGTGGGATATGGTTGGTCGGCGTCTCGCTCGTGATCCGCGTCCTGCAGTTTCCAAAGACGAACTTTGGTTGCGCATACAAGCGATATGGAATTCTCTTCCTCAAGCAGATATTCAACATCTGTTTGACTCCATGCCACGTCGTATAGCAGCACTTATTGCAGCGCATGGTGGCTGCACCAAATACTGATTTCGGACGCTTAATTTGTTTCTTTTGTTTTGAAAATTTCATCATTTATTTGTATCAGTACAAGTCGTTTCTGCATTAAATTTCATTTGATTCTGATGATTCTTTCATGGTGTTGCATTTTCTACAAACAGCAGTATAAATAAAATTTATTCTTAGCAATATGTTAAGAATTTTTTTCTGTACATCATTATATCCTTAATCATTTATCTTCAAAAAATAAATAAGAAAAAAGTGCTTCAATACTTTTAAGACTAACTTAAATAATTTGAATAATTAATGTTTGAGATGAGCCGCAATTACTTCTATTAGAGTTTAACAACATCCTAAGCATGCAAAAAAATTCTTGATTTTATACTAGATTATTTTATCCAAACCTATGCTTACATTCATTTTATGGAACCAAAAAAGCTTTTTAACGTGTATTTTAAGCAAATCCTTCTGTGCTTTTTCTCATGTAAACATTGCAAATGGATTATCCACTGAGATTGATCACAAACTCTTTTACGCAATTTTTCTAAAGCTTACATATTCAAAAGCACTCGTATATATTTTCCCATAAAACCCTTTAATCCAGAAATTAGGTTTTTTATTAAATAAACATTGTCTCTTTTGTTTATAAAATCAACATATATATTTTTATTTTACGATGAAAGAGATTAAAATCCATTATTCCATGCCTTAGAATATAGGTAAATTTAGACAATTTCTATCTTCCAAAAGAAAATCTATAGGTATAAGTTTAGAATCGCTCGGGACAAGATAAATTAAAAGCCTTTTTTAGGTAGATAGTCTATGAAATAGATTTTAAGCAATATTACTCAAAATTTATCAAGTAAACTAATTAAGAATTAGTATCTTAATAATATTGATAGATTGTGCTTGCCCGAAGTATTTTTTTTAATAATTTTTTTTCAGAAATCCTATTAGATATAAGCTACTCACATATATATGATTCCATATAAAATAATTTATTTTTGTTTGAAATTATTTAGCATTTTTTCCGTGAATTTCTTTAAAATATTTAAATATTCTCTTTTTCATAAAAAAAAAAATTGTGTGTGTATTGAAACTAACAAATCGTTTAAACATTTCTTATCAAATTAAACCTTACAAACTGTTTTGTAAATTTGTGTTGAAAAAGACTTTGTTTTTGCACATTTGTTTTGAATGAATATCAGATATTATTTCATTCTACAATACAAATTAACTTCAAACTAATCAAATAGCGTTACATTTTCTGATTTTCTAACAGTTTGAAGGAGAACACAGGGTAGTTTAAAATACTTCTATCACATTTAATTATCTTAAGAACTTATGTACAGTATTAAATTAACTTCATTTGTGTCCAGCTCTTCTATTATTTGTTGTCCATTTCCTACTAATTATCAACTTATGACTTGTAACAACCATTTTGCACAGTAGAATTCCTTACCCAATATTCAGCTGAGGATAAGGGAAAGTTGTATCGTCATTTTCAAGCCTTATTGTTGGAATAATTGGTTTTATATGCACTTTTATTTCTTCTCTATGTCGAAGAGCAATATTTGCATGTTTCCAAATTCAAGAAGCATCTTTTGGAAGGTGTTATGATTTAACTTATAATATCTTTTAATTTAGAATTGTTTTTTAATTCTAAGTTAAATATATTAAAAACCAACTTAATAAGCAATATAATAATTACTATGATCTGGTATTTAAAAATATTTAGCCATATTTAAATGTATTTATTTCATTCTTTTTATTTTATTTCAATTATGCGGGGTTTTTTTCAACTCACTGAATGAAACATTTAAGTACCAAAAGTCATAGTATACTTCTCAATATCGTTTGGAATCTTTTTTACCCTTCTAAGTTTATCACCTTCTTGTGGCAGTGACTTAACAAGTCGTCGGAAGTCTGAAGAATTATTCATCCATATTGCCTTTACAGCTGTCCATAATTGCAAATAATTACAAAAGTGTTTTCAGTGGAGGATTTTGTGCACAAAATGACCTTTCAATCATTATATGTTTGAAGCAATTTATGTCTGGTGATCTAGATGACCAAATAATTCACTGGAATTATCAAGAATGTTTCTCTAGACAATCACGAAGGATTTTGGCCTTATTGACAATTTAAGTCCTAGATCTTGTGGGGTCTGAGACACTCTTGAACCCTACCATCAGTTCTTACCGAAATGAAATCGTGATTCATAAGACTAAGTAACGTTTTTCTTCTTATCTAGTGTCTATTATAAGTAGCTAGGGCCCATCCGATGTGTGCAAGAACCAAGCAAAGATGCTGCAGCCAAAGGCGAGTTGTTAGTATTTTAGTATGAAAGAGTTTGACTTCGTAAACAACAACAATTTCCCAAAACCGGATGCAAACCTTCCCTTCGTCCTGTCGAATGCTGATCAATAGGAAATCAACGAAATTCACCAAAGTTTTTCTACACTTAACACTCAAATTTTTGAAACTTTTTTTGAGCTCTATGAATAAAAGGTGTCGTTTAAATCTCATGTCTCAATACTTTTACATTTTTAGCTCTTTATTTATGCTAAAATATTTTATATTTTTTGGCTCCCTACGGGAGAGGTTAACATTGTTCAGAATCCGTGGCCTACGTGGATGGTAGTCACGTGGGTTTGTGGGAGGATCTAGCTGCCCCTCGTTCGTCAGACCCAAGTGGTGTACCTACATATATATAAAGAAGTTAAATTTATTTTTGTTTTTCAGACAGACCAGAAGGGCTAGATGGACGCTAGCTTTTTAGGAGTCCTTTTTGGTGTTTTTTAAGCGATCGGCTGCTCTAGGTCTGCAGCAGATTGTTATGTTTCCCGGAATTTGTCTTGTATAATTCATATTTTTTTTAATGAAAATAAGCTGCAGAATTGTAATTGTTTGTTAAGTTTATCGTTGAAAATAAACAATGAAAAGAACATCAAGTGGTTTTTATTTATGGCACCAAAAACGGCTAGTAAATAATAAGGAATAGATAATCTAAGTGTTATTTATTTTTAAGTTTAAGTATATTTTATTTTAAACATAATTGCTTGCTTTATCGCGATTTTTGGTGACAGATACAATATTTATGTGGAGCAATCTTCCTGATTAAACGTATTTGATTTGATGAATTTTTCTTGTAATGTGCTGATTTAGGAATGTAATTATTACATTATTATATATCTGATTTCTTATTTATTCTTCTTTATCAAAGGAATTGTAATGATAAATGTTTTTGGAAAAGGCTTTATACTTTTATTCATTTATTGTTAATTAAAAATAACTGGTGTATTTATATGTTGAATTGTTTGTACATATCAAACATTCTATAAAAAATGCTTTTTATCATTAGATTTTGTTAACTTTTACGCTGATTTGCAAACAACTTGAAGTTTCAAATCCAAAACTCTTTTATATCAGTAACAGTGTTCATGCATACTTTTAAAATATTTTTACTGTACGTATTTGGTTAATTTTGTGCTACTATTAAATTTATTAGTTGACTTATTTGCCAAATTATGTGTACATATCGAATCTAAATTATTTTCTTGCATTTAAAAGAAAGAAGACAAATATTTTAAAAGTTCTGATACAGGGTGTCCAACCTTAATGTGAACCAATAGCTAATTTCCGAAACCGTTCGGTTTAGATATGCACTTGCAATTTGAAAAATGTTTTAAAAAAGGTAAAGAATGTTTTTACGGGCTTTTCGAACCAAAAAACCCATTTACAAAAAAAATTACAAAAATTAAATTTTTATACGGTCCCCAGGTCTTATAGCTTGTATTTAGGAAAATATGCATTACAGAAAAACGAAGTAAACACAAAAAGTTTCATTTTATTACGATAAAAACTGACCGAGTTATGGCTACATAAATTTGATGCATTTGAATTGCTCAGAAAAGAGGGTCGTATATAAATTGAGTTTAGAGAACAGTAATTCACTATCTACAGAAAGAGCAAAAGAAAACATCATAGTAATATTAAAACATCGTAGTAAACATCATACATTGACAATTTGTATTGCTGTATGGCAAACAAATAAAAATTAAATTAAAGAAATACAACTTGTACCGAAAAGATTAAAACAGCTTGTTTTAACAAATAGCAGCAAAAAAAATACAGGATTTCCGTTCAAATTATAACATAGTGTAGAATAATGCTTTAATCATGAATCAGGGGCTTTATTATATTAGAATGACCAAATTAACTTAAATAATGTTCAAAAAAACTGCCTTCCGCAGAAATGCAGTACCGAACCCGCATCAGAAACTCCGCCTGTAGCTTCTGCAACATAGTTGGTGTCACAGACCTGTATGTCATCCTGATTCGATTGAGTAAATCGGATTTACTCGTGGATTCATGTTCGTACACTTTTACTTTTTAGGAAGCCCCAGAGAAAGAAATCCAGACTTAGGTCGGGTGATCGAAGGGGCAACTCCTGTCAGCCGATATTCGACTGTCAAATGTCTGCGCCAAAAATGTACATGGTTACGCAGATTTGTGTGCAGGTGCATCATCATGCTGGTATCACATGCGTGACAAATCCCGTAAGGAAACTTCATCTTCTAAAAAATCGGCTAACGGTCCAGATAAAATTTCCGTGTATGATTCTGATGTTAAAGGTCCATCGAAATACATTGGGCCAATTAACCTGCTATTCCATATTCCGCACAACACATTCACCGACCAACGCACTTGGTGGCAATTCGGTCGTATTAGATGTGGGTTTTCGAGGGACCAATAATGCGTATTCTGTGTATTAATAATGCCTTGCCTCGAGAACTGGCATTCATCCGACCACAAAACATTCAAAAAATCTGGATTTTCATCCAGTGTGTTTAACACGAAATTGCAAAAATCAAAACGACGCTCCTGGTCTCCAGGCATTAGTTGCTGAGCCAGGACTGGACGGTAAGGATATGCACCGTACCTATGTAATATGTTCCACACCATCGATTTTGAGTAGGAACAAGCCTTGTTAATATCCCGAACACTGCTTTCAGGATGAGCCATGGTCAGCACAGCAGCAAATAAGTCTATTTTTTTGGAACTGCTTTTGAAATGCTTCCTTCGTCCAAAATATTTTATTTTATCTATATTTTACACATACACAAAATAAATTTTATTTCTTAAGTACTTAATTATTGTATTATTAACGTAATGTATGTACTTTTAAATTTAAAAACGATTTACATAAAAGTGACGTGTAAGAGCGAAAGTTTCTTTCAGAGTTCCAATTAATTTCACTTTCGAGATGGACCCTTACTAGCTTCTTGAAAATGGCCGAGAAAATGGATGAAATGTATGATTTTTACAGTTCCATAACTCGGCCAGTTTTTATCGTAATAAAATGAAATTTTTTGTGTTTAGTTATTTTGTTTTTGTGTACTGCATATATTCCTAAATATAAGTGATAGGACCTGGGGATCGTATAAAAATTTAATTTTTGTAATTTTTTTTGTAAATGAGTTTTTTGGTTTGAAAAGCACGTAAAAACATTCTTTACCTTTTTTAAAACATTTTTTCAAATTGGAATTCATATCTAAACCGAACGGTTTGGGAATTAGCTATTGGTTCACATTAAGGCTGGACACCCTGTATATATATATTGTTAGTTTTATACTAATTTAAATTTAACCAATTATTGTGCTTAATTGTCAAATAATTTAACGTAAGTTAATCAATATATTAAATCCATAATGTCATGTATTATGTATCATAAATTGTAACATGTTCCAAAAATACCAGTAGTGTGTTTTTATTAATTTCCTGATTTATATAATTAGTAGATCATCAATTCGAGCAAATATTATATGGAGTGGGACACAATATCAAAGGTCCAGTATGATGTATAATGGGAACAAACTTCCTGATCTATTTGATCAGATAGAGAATAACCATGTATTTTCTTAGAATTAGAAGTTAAATTCCTCCAATCCAATTTGGAGACATTTATATCTACCTAGTGGAAAAAGAATGTTTGTACACTAGAGAGAAGTTTATTCTCATGTTGCAGCATTGTTTACTTTAGAGATATCAAATAAAGAGGAGAACCCTGCACCAACATAAGTAGCTTGTCTGTGGAATAAAACTAACAAGAAAGTAAGTTTAATGAAATAGTTAGAAGTTAATGATTCAGTTTTAAGTGAGTATTTCATTTAAAAAGTTTTTCATAATTTTTAATTGTGAAATACTTAAGAAATATGTGTATTAATTATAATCAACTCCGTAGAAAGAAATTTCTTCTTCAGAAGTAAACTTCTATCAAAATAATGTTTTTCACTTGAGTGCAGAAAATAGCAAAATGGGAACAAAAATTAGAAGAACAATGTTAGAAATTTTACAAAAAGACTGAAAAATAAACCATTTAAAGTTATTGTAATACCAGGTTGATCCAATATCAATCCTTTTATGAAATTTAGTCGGAAAAGGAAATGCCTGGAAAAAACCTTAAAAAATCAGTATTGCAATCTGTAAAGGCACATCCAGATGTATATGTATTCTTATATATATAGTTGTATATATATATATATATATATATATCGATGAAATTTTTCTCGATTTTTCTCGATTTTCCCGATGATCTACTCGATGAAATTTTTCCAGATTCAAAAAACTTATATTATTATCTTTTGGGAGTTTGAATACTTCATATTCCAGTATAAAGGGCTTTTCAAACATACGCATTGACGGTATTAATGTTTCTTAATTTGTTTTGATATTTCATAGATTCTCAAATTAACATAAGTATTAGTAAGTTCTTACCTCAAGTAAGTTAAACCTGCTGTTTTAATTAAATGTATGAAGTAAAAATTCATTGGTTTGTTA
>BMAW01050050.1:0-40211 GCA_019974015.1 Nephila pilipes | reverse complement strand
GCATTAACTGTAACCTAATGTAAATATTACGCAAAAGTTTGTTTCTGTATTTTGACTATTTTTAGTTTTTTGTTTCTAGGAAATAAATGTTTTTGGTTTTTTTTAAAATGGCTGGATATTTTATCGTTTTCAGAATACAGAATTATTTTTAATGCTGTGATTTTTTAAGAGCTATTCTGTCTTATTCAATTGCAGTTCCAGATATGCTGCTAGCGTAATAGAGTTACCCCTTTGCAAAAAGAATAACGTAATATGGGTGACTTTTTGCTAAAAAATTTTACTATACTTTATTTTTTTGTTAGTATTTTTTGTTGAATTTTTAAATAATTTGATATTTAAAAATTAATTTCGGTTATATTTTTGAACTATAGAAGTATTTCATTGTAGGTTAATACAAATTGATTTTTCATATTTACTTTTCAGTTATAATTTTTAATAATGGATGTTGAATATATTTGGATAGATAGAATACCTACTCCTTTCAAAGTTTTTAAAATTCTTGGCAACGGAGCATGTTTATTTTCATCTCTATCTTTGCTGGTGTTTGGTGACATATCGATGGCGTATAAAATGAGAAATATTGTTTCTCACGTGTTTAACAACTGGGATCGGTTTAAATGCTGCATTCAAATGCTATCTGGCACCTCTTATAATACTAACGATTTATATTTTACCGAAATGTGTAAACCAAACACGTATGGATCTATTTGCAAAATTATAGCGGCGGCAGAGCTATTTCTCTATCAGTTCGAAGCGTATCAAAGTGGCTGCCTTATAGCTTCTGTTCCGGGGAAACAATTCAGGGGGGGAAAAAGATTACGTCTTACGGGAAACTGTAATAGTGGTCATTTTGATGTTTATATTTAAATAGTTGGATTAACAAATAGAAGTAAATTTAATCCTGGTTATGATGAAACAAAATGAAGAAAATGAGTCATCTTTAGTGTTTCAGCCTCAAGAAAATGTGTCTGTGTTAGTAAGACTCAATCAATATCTAACATTGATTTTTCAAGTTCAAGTGAATCAATTATAATAGATGTAATATCTCTTCAACTAAATAAAGGTAAAAAAGAAGAAAAAGATTCACAAATTCAATGAGATATAAACAAGTAAGACAAGCTGCTACAAAATATACTCAAAGTCCTCCTGAAGAACATACAGAAGCTGCTTCAAAATATACCAAAAGCCATCCTGAAGTACATAGAGCAGCTGTAAGAAAGTACTTTTCTAATAACCCCCATGTGTATCAGGCAGCTGTAATTAAATACAATGAAAAAAAGATCAAAAGTTAAATTAGCGCCATGGACTTCGAAAAATTTGTCTGGCCTTAAATATGAAATATATATTGACTATTCAAATGATAAAATTGTCAGTATCGGAAAACGTTTGCCCTGTTCGAGGTTCCGCGCTTTAAAATGGATAGAAGAACCTCCAGGAATGTGCTGCAGTGGTGGTCAAGTCCAGCTTCCTGCTATTAGATCCTACCCTGAACCTTTGCATGGTCTTCTTAGCCATAAGGATCAGCTTTCAGAACATTTTCTTTCTACGATTCGTAAGTATAATGGATTTTTTCAGATGACGTCATTCGGAGCAAAAGAATTGAAGGAGGGAAATTTTATGCCAACATTTAAAGTCCACGGGCAGGTATACCACAGGATAGGTAGCCTATTGGCTGAGCCTCCTCAACAACCTTCTTTTCTTCAGCTTTACTTTCTATGTGATGATGAATGTGAAAGAAACATTCATTGTGGTATTTTCCCAGGTATTAAGCCAGAATTAGCCAATTACAAAAGGCGCTACATGAACATAACAGGTATATTCACGATTTCAAAGCTGCTGTTGATTCAGTTCCTAAAGACCAAAAGGAGTTCAAGGTTATAATTAATGCCGATAAAAAAAACATCTGGAGAACACAAAGGTCGTTTCAATGCTCTAATTTTCTTGATATTTTATGTATAGGTTCCAAAATATAATATTATCGTCTGCCCAGCGAAGCGGGCGGGTATCAGCTAGTATATATATATATATATATATATATATATATATATATATTTATATTATATGTATATATATGAAATATATATATATATATATATATATATATGTATATTATATGTATGTATATATATATATTATATGCATATATATGAAATATATATATATATATATGTATGTATATTATATGTATATATATTGCAATATGACAATTGTTCAGCCAGAAATAACAGGTCAAATAAAAGTCCCCGCCTACCATAGTAAAACACATTTTTTTGGCAAAATTAGTTTTTTTATTCAACATAATTCCCTTCAAGAGTGATAAATTGATTATAGCGACCCTCCAACTTTTCGATACATTTTTTTGTAGAACGATTTGTTCTTTGCTTCAAAATAGGCCTCAGTTTCGGCGATCACCTCTTCATTCGACGAAAATTTCTTCCCAGCTAGCATTCATTTGAGATCTGAGAACAGGAAATAGTCGCTAGGGGCCAGATCTGGAGAATACGGTAGCTGTGGAAGCAATTCAAAGCCCAATTCGTAGATTTTTGCCATCGTTTTCACTGACTTGTGACCCGGTGCATTGTCTTGGTGAAGCAGCACTTTTTTTTTTCTTCAAACGGCCGTTTTTCGGCAATTTCGTCCTTCAAATGGTCCAATAACGCTATGTAATAGTCGCTGTTGATGGTCCTTCCTTTTTCAAGGTAGTCAATGAAAATTTTTCCATGCGCATCCCAAAATACAGATGCCATAACCTTGCCAGCTGACTGTTGCATTTTCCAACGCTTTGGAGTGGGTTCATCGTGTGACTTCGGAGTGAAATGATGGAGCCATGTTTCATCCATTGTCACATATCGACGCAAAAACTCGGGTTTATTACGCTTGATCCTCTTCAAACACTGCTCCGAATCATCAACTCGTCGTTGTTTTTGGTCAAAAGTGAGCTCGCGCGGCACCCACTTTGCACAGAGCTTTCTCATACCCAAATACTCGTGAATGATATGATGTACACGTTCAGTTGATATCTTTAGAGTGTCTGCTATATCAATCAATTTCAATTTACGGTCATTCAAAATCATTTTGTGGATTTTTTGAATGTTTTCGTCGCTAACAACATCTTTTGGAGTCTACCGTCTTCGGTGCTCATTTCACCACGTCTAAACTTAGCATACCAATCCTTGATGGTTGATTTTCCTGGAGCAGTGTCCGGAAACTCGGCATCAAGCCAAGTGTTTGCTTCAACTGTATTTTTCCTCTTCAAAAAGCAATATTTTATCAACACGCGAAATTCCTTCTTATCCATTTTTTTTCACAATAGGAAAAGTTGCTTCACTCAAAATGCTATAATTCACAAACTAATTTGTTCATTAGTTTGTGAATTATAGCATTTTGAGTTTATAAACGCATTTTTAACAGCTTTTAAATTTATAAACGCATCTTTTGATTGTAAGGGCTAACTAAAAAAACATATTGATTTAATTTTAGTAGCGCCATCTATGTGTCAGGCTGGGGACTTTTCGATTGATCTGTTATCAACTATTAACATAGATAGGAATATATTCTCTCATGTCTACTAAAGAGGTTCCATAACGTCTGGTCATGCTTAGTAAGAATTTGTCAAAGAGTTGTTGAGATATTACAGCCCAATCGTCTTATACTGACAATAGCAGCTCCTAAATCGAACTTGGCAGTAAGTTAATTGCTATCAAGCGTCTCCACAGAAAGTCCCAAATCGGATCGATGCTATTTATATTCGGAATCCTTGCCATATAATCCATGTTCCAATATCTTCACTATCCAACAGCTTTCTGATAGCTACTGTTCAATGGGTTGGCGCATTGTTGCCCATGTAAAGAACCATAATGACTCTAAATAGATGTGCATACGGAGGGAGAATTTATTACAATAGTTGGCACCAATGACTGGGCCTTCTTCGAAGACTTGTATGTTGTTACGGCAACTAAGCATGGTACCTCCCAAACGAAAACACTTCCACCTCTAAACAGGTCTTTTCCGATGATGTTGGAGGGGTTCTTGTAGGTTCTCAACTCTCTCCTGATGTGTATAAGTCCATAACGTCTACTCGGACTAAGCCTTATCTCCTTCATAAAGAGTACTCGATCTCATTGACTATCGATCATATTTTGGTGTTTCAGGCATTACAGAAAACGTCTTCTCCCGTGAGCAGTTGTTAGAGATACAAACCTTAGAGTTCTTTGAGTAAACAGACCACGATTGTTATTGACCACCACTCCTGACCAATGGTAAAACTCGTCCAAACGTAGTCGTCCAATCGTTTGAGCTGTGTGTCTAGTGATTTCTCCCGCTTTCTACCGCCTGTTCTTTCTGGCATGTAGTACAATATACCAATCGTCCGCTGGTGTGTTTGCTCGTAACATAGATGCCACTCTCCAAAACCATCGGACAGCTATTCCTGTAGTTTCTAATCCCTCCAAAGTTGTGAAATAAGGATGTGATCAATGCTTAAATCCGTAACACTACTTTCACACTTCGGCCTTCAACTACATTTCGAATAATTCGGTAACATCATCCAGATATTGTCTTACAAACTGTCCAGATGTTGTAAACTAAAACTTTTACAACTGAATGCTAGACATTTCCCACTCACGCAACAACTCGACTTCGTTCAAACCGATAAACGCCAAGCAATTGCTTTCCCAGAAATACTGAGCTTACGCCGTCGGTGTGCTTCATCCCACTCCTACGCTCCCACATTACGTTTAGCAGCAATTCGGTGCATGTGCTACAGAACCTTACCTGAGTTAATCATTTTATAGGTCTTTCAGTCCACTCTGCCCCTTCGTACCCCTCCCCCTTTGCTATGCTAATATATCGTGTGTGTGTGTGTGTGTGTGTGTGTGTGTGTTTGTATACGTGTTTTATATCATTCAACTTGCCAGATCTAAAAACATTGAAAATTAACGGAGCTAAAATATGATTGAAGTAAAACAATGCGAATAAATATACATTGAAAAATTAAATATTAATAAAAGTTTAATTCACTATTTTTAACAAGTTATGAGAATATTAGAAACCATTTTAAAAGTTGAAGTTTTTGATTAATACCTACTGAAAACATATTTTACAATTAATTAAATGTATTATTTATTTTTATAAATTTGTTTTAGTTTCATTATGTAATTCTGGATTATTTAACACTGATAAAAATTTATTGAGAATAATAAAACTCGCGGTATTCCCCTCAAAATTGTTATCCAAACATCCATTGCTTAAGATATATTCTATTAACCATTTTTTTTTCGTATCCTAAATAAGCTTTGATCAATCACTATAATGTGGAAAATCCATCCAATGTTTTCTCTTTTCCACTTTTAAAGGAATGTTTGTGCAAACCTCTCTTTAGTAATTGTTTCTGCCTATCACGTTTTGTTACTCAAACTAATTTGTTGTATTCCCAACTTAATATTAATTGATCTATGACTCCCAAGCAAAATAAATCCGATTGCTGTTAGATATGAAGCACTGCAACTTCCTAACCATGGGAATTTCTTTAATGATACTTTCTTGTCTTACTCTCCAGTACTACAATGCTATTGCTTGTCGAATTGCAAACACACAGGCATATCCTGAACGTTAACATTTATTTTCTTTCTCCAGGATTCTGTACAGTAGAAATTATTTCACAGATTCTTTACAATGCAAGTTCCAAATAGTCTTCTTTTTAATCAAAAGGCGGATGAAAATACAAAAATGGTAACTACTAAAACAAATTAAATGAAAGCTGTTTAAAAAAGAGCTGAAGAGAATTACATAAAACAGTGAGGGCAATTGTTAATTAAATCACATCCTGTCACGTCAATATTATAAATAGGAAATACTATGTTTCATATTACGCTTTCCATTACTAGAGAAACATCGCATCCTTTAGCAACACTTTCCATGTTTTCTGATTCTCCTGGATTCGCGAAATAGGTCCAAAGAAAAAAGGATAAAGAATTTCATGATACTTGTGTAAAAGAAGTACCATGAAATTCTTTATATCATAAGATATTTATTCTCCGAAATGAAACCAATTTTTACTTACCTGCTTTTCAGGAGGTTTCTTAATTGAAGAGAACAATAAAAATTCTGGTACAAAGTTTACAAATACTTGTTACCTTATCTGAACTCTCAATGCCTCGTTTAATATTTACAGATCCATACGAATGAAACATTATTCCTGATGGTACGTTAAATATGCACGTAGAACTAGATAAAAAAAAAGAGATGAATGTTGCCAAACATAATACAGATAGTAAAATAAATGTCTTCCATTCTTTTAATATAAATTGTTACTTTATTTTAAATTTAATAAATTTTGACATTAGGTGTTATAACCGAGGTGTTTTTGTGTGTGTTTTATTTTATTAAGAAGCTTAATAACACTCAGTGAATCCCAAACAGTATCGCCAATGGCAATGGGATATTCTCTGTTTGGATTCCATTTCAGTATCATTTGCAATATCATTTGAATATCTGACGCGTTAATGGGAAAACAAGGGAATATATTCCTACATTTATGACCTAGAAAGCCTCAGATAATCACAGTTATTTAAAATTAACACGATGTGAGACAAAACTGATTAAATTTAACTGACAACTATAGCGTAGAACAATAGAATTGGTATTAAAGTTTTGATCACCGAAATGAGCCACATGTTTACAGAATAGTCGTATATCAATGAGGAACTGATATGGAAAGTCTTTGGTAGGAATAATAATGATATGTAAATGGGGGTTTAATATAAACATAGATGCAATATATATGGTTATAGACACAAAGCTAAATTTATACTACCAGTAAATTGTTCCTTTAGTAGTTTATGGGAATGATAAAATCTTTATTTTACACACACACACATATATATATATACACGAATGAGGATGATTGGAGAAAAAGATAAGAATAAAAAAAAATACAGCATGTTTAAGTAAGATAGTCATTTGAACTATATTTGTTGCATCTATTCTTACAGCTCAAAACATAGAAAAATATTACCTCATATCATATAATAATGCAGTATCTTTCTTTGCAGTATGAAAAAGGTATTATCTTTATTAAGCTCATTGTCTAAAGAACCATAGATATTTTTTTAATCTTACTGATTTCATACTCGTTTTCCCCAGTCTAAATGTGCATATATTTTCTTTCAATTTTATTAATTTGTTTTACAATGCTCTATAATTGTTTTCTTTTGTTTATTTTTGTATTTTAATCATTCTCTTATTTGTTATGTGTTTTAATAATAACTATATATATATATATATACGTGAGTGTGTAACGCTTTTTAATCTGTTAAATACACAATTTCCTTTAACTATTGGAATAATTGATGTGATTTTATTTCCAATTTTAACCTTTAATTGATATAGTGTCTGGTGTCTTATACCTTTGGAAGAATTGCTCGAAATTCATAAATATAAATTTCTGACCTACTTTTCTGGTATATCTGCCATTTTAAAGCTTGAAACTAGAGAAATAATTGCAGTCTGGATAATCCTTTTCGCCATGTATAAGTATTCTAATGAATCTCAATAAATTGTTTGATAATTGTTGAAGAAGTTCCTTTAAAATACTTAAGATTCTCTCTAAGTTATGCACTGAGGAAATACATTTCATAGAATGGGATTCTATTTAGATTCGAGAATTGTAAGGAACTTAAGGAATTACTTATCGAAGAGTGTCTCTGTATATTTTATTTCAAACAATCTAACTGATTTAATAAGAGTTGAAATTTTTAAATAAGTATTATTTGTAAATTCTAATCCAAATAAAAAAGAGAATATGATACTCTAATTGCATTTCATGACGATAATTCTTTCAAGAAAAATTGAGAGCAATATATTAATTGTTGTAGGCATTATTTTCTATTCTGTTTAAGCTGAATGAATTTCAAAATTACAAATGTGAGATCTCGGTAATAATATTTTAAAGTGTAGAAATCTAATTTAAAACATATTTCGGAAATGCTCTGTTTATATTCTTATAACTTGTTTTAATTTATACTTTGTAAAATTATCGTATCAATAATATTTTTATTTGTGTAGACATATTTTTGGGATTAGCATAACAACGTTGTAAATATGAATTTCAATGAAAGAACAAGTGTATTAATATTTGATGTATATTTATTTTTTATTTCCTTGCTATACAATACATATTTTAACTTTCATGATAGTTTCCTGTAAATCCGGTGGTAGTGAGTAGTAAAAATTTATACTTAAAAGTGACGAAAAAATTAAATATTTTGTGCTTGAATTGTTTTTTTTTCCAATTTATTCTATTTTTAATCAGAATCTTGTTATTGGGTAGTTCCTAAATTTTGGATTTTTATGAATTATGATTAGTTTTTTAATATCCTGTTATTGTAAAAATTTGAAAAATGAATTAATGAATGATGAGAGAGAAACCAATTCAATACATAATACTTTTGCCATTGAATTATTGTAAAATTAATTAAGCAGTTTTAATATTTGCCTAAATATTTCTTAAATACTTTAATTGTTAAATATTTGATTGACTTTCTTCTAAAATTGGAAAAGTTAAATCCATTTCAATATTGGTTTTATTAAGAAAGTCATATAATTTAAATTAGAATATTCTTATATCCTCGCAGATAAATTAAGCTATTATTAAAATGCTAAATTATATTTATTCAAAGTAGTTTTAATTTAAGATGGTGATACTAAATGTATGTAATTGGAGTAGTAACCATAATAATATAATTATTCTTGTGTGTTCAAAAATCAACAAATTTAAACGTTTAATTTCTATTAGAATTGAATAGTTTTAAAGCTTGTAACATTTGACTGAAAATATATTTTCGATGCTTCACTTTTCTTTACAATTGAAATATTGTAATTTGAGCTAATACTTTTACGCTCATAATAATGCAAAATATCAAATATATCTACATAATCAGCTTACATTAAAATTGGCTAAAATTTAAATTATCAAGCTTTTTCTTCTAATGTCAATATATTTCTAAACGTTTATTTAATTAATGCATTTAATTTCGTCACATTTTCAGAAATATTTATTTACAAACCGCTTTATAATAATAGTACAGCAATTTTTGAAACGATTGATATATTTTCGGAGTGCTTGAGTGAGTAATTGTTTATTAATGACGAACTGAAAAGCAATTCGAAGGTTATTGGCGGCAGACCTCTTAATTTTGAGCCTCTGTCAAGTAACGAAAATTGCACCGGAACTGAAACTTATGTTACTACCTCAAACTACCTCACCACGCTCTCTGCAAACTCACCTGCTACAGGGTGAGTCAAGTAGCATTATGTTTAAACTCAAACCTCTATGAAAAAAATGGACAGCCTTGAGTCGGTGTACATGTGGTATTAACGAATACGCGTGGCATTAGCGTTTTTAGCAAGGTTTTCATGAAGATGATATTTAAAGTGGTCGTCCCTCCTTTCCCATTGTGGACCAAATATTCTCCACAAAATTACTCCTCATGGTCAAACTCACAACAAAGCTCTTACTTGAAGAGCCTTAGATATTTACGAGACGTAATCATATGAAAACAACCTGATTTAAAAATTTGCCTTGCGAGGTACATGTTTTAGTATCCTTTATCAACTCCCTATTCTTGAAATTTATCTTAGTATAATGTCTTTACTTTTTTCTAAGCTGAAAACAAAGCTGAAAGAGCACCATTTTGCTAATTTTAAAGAGGTGTCGGAAAATACGATGAAATGGCTGTAAGAACTGTCCAATAATGATTTCCAAGAATGTTTTCAACAATTACATGAACTAGGGAATAAGTGTGAAAATGAAGGTGTACAATACATTGAATGAAAATTAGGTAAAAATATAATAAATGATTTTAATAAGCAGTCATTGTCCATTTCTTGAAACATTTTAATCGAATAAGGGCTGACAATGTCGTTTTGAGTCATGAGTAAACTACAATGATAGCACATGATATTATACCTCCCTTGTAAGAACCTTTTGGCTTAATTGAATTTAATTAAACAACTTTAGAAGTATAATGCCCATTGTTTTCTATGCCTTTATTCATTTATTTATTTATTCCTTTTAAATAAAATTACAAATATTTTTGACTGAATAATTCTCACTTTTTGCCAAAATGTTTATTTGCTCTTTTTTGTAAATGTATGTACATAATTTGTAAACTATACTTTTATGTGTAGTTTTTGTAATACTGCTTTTCTGTAATGAATCGTCCATTTAGTTTCCGATTTTCTGCAAGTAGTCTTTTAATATGCTATTTTCTAAATGATTATAAGTTGCAGTTGTTTCTAAGAATGCATTAACTTCACTCGATTATATGAAATAAATTTTTCTCAAATCCCTGTAAGCAATATTGATAGGATATTAAATAAAAATGAAGAATAAATACTATTCTTTGATATGAAATTTTGTTTAAAACTGTAAGATAGATAAGTGTTCAACTTATGACTGAACGATTAACTGAACAAAAAAATGTGTCGTGTATTATTTTGTGAGGGGCTGATTCTTTTTTTTCATCAATAGTCCTTTCCTGCAAGTAACATACTTCTTGATTCTTCCTTTTGATAAAGCAATACACAATATTAGTTTTTTAAGGAAAATTTTATGAATCACGTTTCAACCAAATTAAAATAATAATTTTGTTAAAACAATTTGACGCAACATAAAAATACCGCTTCAAAATATAAATTATTATTATTATTATTCAATTCATCATTTTTAAATTTCAATTTTTAGCGATGGTTTTGATATCAATATTCTGATAAGATTGAAAATTGATGCCAATTATTTTACGAATGAAGTGAGAAACCTTTTTTAAGAAGCACGGTAGCAATCAGTTTTTAATTAGAAGAATCACTAGCTGAGAACGTTCTAAACTTTCGAAGAAATACTTCGCCTTTTACAACAAATTTCCTAAATTCATCGGATTGAGATAGCAAATAAAAATTCAGCAAGTCACAACCCTAATTGATATGGACTCTAGTGTAAATCGCTGAAGTCACTCATGTGTAGAGAGTTTAGATGAAGTGAACCAAGGAAGAACTTGTCAGAGTAGAAATCTTTTTTTGCCAGAATCATGTTTCGGTTAGATGTTGCTTAAAAGAAAATATCTGTTTCAGAACTAAGGTTTTTCTTGGGTATGTTCTTCCAAATCTAATTAAGGAGGAAAAGCAAAAAAGGATAGAAAGAAAACAGACTTACTCTGAAAAGAAGTGAGTTGAAATGTATGTATCAATTACAGCTCACCTTATATTTTTTATTTCAATATTTCTAGGTATCTGCATTAAAGTAGCAACAGAAATTATAAGATATGCTATTATATTTCATAAATATCCTAATACTTTATAAATTATACGAATTCTCTTTTATAAAAGATTCTGTAGATTTCAACTTTTGTTCCATCAATATTAAGTATTCTGGAACATAAAATTATGAATGTTACAAAACATTGAATTTTCGAGGAGTATCAAAAAATTTCAATTATTACCAAAAATACCCGAGATACCTGAATAAATTTATTCTATATTTTAGTTTATCTTTAAGTTAATATTGTTTTAAGTTGCAGAATTTATTAATGATTTGTTTGATTTCAGGTAGTAGCAGATTTAATTAACCCACAGTATGATTAGGTTTTAAATCATTATCCTAGGATATCGTAAAGTTTTAGTTATTAAGAATAATCGAGATAGAAACTGAACTCTTATTTATTATTCTGAAGACTTTCCCGCATTATCACTATCTATAGTTATGCATATGTCTCAACATTTTTTGAACTTTTCAAGAGCCATTTTCTAGAACTCATGCTATTGATCTCCTATCTTCTCCATGATTCGGATTACACCAAGCCACGTCGGTTATTTCTTAGTAATAATTAAAACTTTATAACACTTCTTCGAATAATTAACTATTTTATTGTTTGGGTTAAAATTATTCCTATCTACATAGCCATAAAAAGAATGAAAAATATAAACTTGATATTACATTCAATGAATTTACATCCCTTTTTTTCTAGTTTCTAAGAGCATAGCAAAAAGCGACAAGACAATTTTACTTTGGACGCAAATTTTGAAGGTTCGAAACGTTGCCAGCACTTAAGGTCAAATGTCGTCCCTCTCAACGGGATCGTTAACATCAACCGCCGAATAGTTATTCTTAATGTTATTGATAGCTCAACTACTGAGTATTATTATTGTGTGCTTTTAGATGAAAGGAAGTAGGTAACTGGAAAATTTAAAGTATAAAACTGATGCCATAGGCAAATTTACATGGAACTTCACATTAAATGTTGTACTCTTATCTCATATATTTTATAGGCAGACCTCTTTTCTTGTTTATCTAAGTTATTCATATCAAAATAAAAACATTTTTGCTTGTGGTCCTTCATTATCCACAATTTGTCACTGATATATCTAATATGGATACTTCATTTGTTAAACTTACAATAAGTCATTATTATTGGTGTTCATACCACATGAATTACAGGGATTTATTCCAGTTCGCAGTGATTGCGTGGAAAATAGTTTACGGAATTTTTAATTTGATACTATTTTAGCTCACAATGTTTGATGTACTAATAGATGTATTGATTCTATAAGAAATAACAATACCATTGCGACGGCTTTCTACGATAACAATGCCAGAAGTTAAAAAAACTTTAATAGCTTGTCCGAAGGGGAATCTCATTTTTATGCTAAGTCATAAAGGCACAGCAAAAAAGTGACTGGTCAATTTTTATTCGGAACCAGTGGTCAAGGATTCAATACGCTACCTATATTCCGAGGTCAACTAACTCTCTCCTTTTCAATGGAGTCGGTATCAGGTAACCGTTTTTAACAAACTTATTAGTAGATCCATTACATATGGTTAAGGTCCTTTTTGAAGGCAGCATTCCTTCTTGAAGGCACAAGAAACGTTTCTTTTTTTTCCTGAAATTCGACCTTTTAGAGTCCGATTCTCCTGGAAACTGTTGTAACTTTTAAAGTTTCAATACCCAGACATCAGTTCTGACTCCAACTCAGAAGATGAGAAATATTACATAAGAATGACTGGACAATAATTATAATTTATTTAAAAAAATTAAAAGATTTTATTCTAGGGACAAGCGGAAGAGAGAATCGTGAAACCAGAATGCGGTTCCTCTCTCATTCCTTGTATGCTTTCAGTGCTACCTTAAATAGTGGTAGCAGAAGGACTACAGTTCACTTCAACTTCCTACCGTTTGCAAAATGCTTGATTTTCTAGAATAACCAGCTCGTCCTCATAGTGGTTGAATGGTTTGGTTTTGTGGCGACTGGTAGTGATCACCAATCCACCAATCGCCACAAAACCAAGAAACCTCCCCTCACATCAGATGTATAGTTTTGTAAATGTCATTTCCTGCCGCAGTTGAGATGTTCAGCAACCTATAGCTCAGTTAATTGTATTTATCAATCCAAACAAAACAAACGATTATGTCCTGTGATTTCCACATCACACAGAAATTTCCGAAGAGATGTGACAGAAGAAATCTAAGGAACGTTCATCTAGAACCTCGAGTCCAAGGGCAATGTTGTACATTTCTGGTACGAACTGCGCTCAAAATGTGCAAATTCGATAACAAATGTAAGTTCAACAATCACTCTATCTTCTAAATATCAACTGTTTCATTTTAAATTAATTATAAGAAATTAGCATAAGTAGTACTCTTTAGGTATGATATCAATTAATGCAACCAAACCAACCAACCAACCAACTAAACTTGAGTATTCGGCGGCTCTCTTCAATAACACCAGAAATTAAACCTCAATATTTAATTCGAAGGGGGAATTCTTTTTAGCCTTCTTGATACAGGTGCAGCAAAAAGTGACTGGTCAATGTTTTTTTGGAACCAGTAGTCAATGTTACGATACTTTGCATGAACTCCGAGATCAATTGTCCCCAGCCTCCACAGAGTTGAAACATTTAGCGTCGAATCATCAATACTAGCAATGGTAAGTACAAGAAATAATTGAATTTTACTATCAGTAGTTAATAAATAATAGTAGTAATAAGTATCAGATAACCTTAACCATTTTTATGTTTTTAAGGTAATACACTGAATTATAAATGTTTTGTTATTCGAGCTTTAATTTTCCAAAATTTTCTTCCAATTAATTGTTCCGTCTTGCAAAACTAATAGAGTTTTTGAAGTTATGTATAATGGCGTACATTTCAAACATGTAGGGAAAACAGATTAATAAATTTGGATAAGAACTGGCCAGTTTCAAATACATTCCTGGCCATTAAGATTACTACACCAGGAAGGAAGATCTCATGAACGTCGAAATCACATGAAAGGGAGAAGAGGTTAGGATATGCAAATGATTAGTGTTTAAGAGCATTTAGACGACGATCGAGAGGGAAACAACTTCTGAAGCACTGCATAAAATAAAGGTCTGTTGTGGATCTCTCATTCGGTAAGCGCTATGCATGGGCGGTCTTTGCTCTGAATATCGTGTTATGCCTCGAATAAGAAGAAATATTTACTATCAAGTTTCAACTCAGGATCGTTGTCTATCAAGGGTGCTGATAATCATTCTTTAATACTGCCCGTCGCGATGGTCAAAATCCATCTACTGTCATTTGAATATGGCTCTCAATGGTTGAGGATCCTGCACTTCCCAGCATGTGCAGCATATCCAAGCTCTCTCATGACTAACTCCTGAGAAGACATACGTATTGTGAGATCGGCCCTGTAAAATCATACAATCACATCATGGATCACTAGTCAAGAAATGATCATGTTTGCGGCACGCCAAGTATACTCTCGTACGGTATGAAGACGTTTGCAGTAGCGTGGACTGTCATCATGGTGACCATTACTTGGGTTCCTCTTGACAATGTAGCATGGAGAAAGACGGCGACTCTGGTGTGCCGAACGACGAAGCGGAATACAGGAGTGGTACCACCCCATCTTTTCAAACGAGTCTTAGTTCTGCGAGCAATATTTTAATGACTGCATTCGCATGTGGATGCTCTGAGGACACCATTCGTCATCTACTTGCATTCGATATTATCTTAGGAACCTTGAACCGGGTGTATGGATTTCAGCAGTAATTGGGTACACGATACGCACATCTCTTGCTCAGGTCAACGGTAATAACTTGTATTCAAAAAAAAATTATTTACGAAATAGAAAAGAAGAATGAAAGCTATAAATTATAAAAACATTAAGTTTTGTAAGATATTGCTTTAACTAAAAGAAGAGAAATATTTTAGTTATTCAGAAAAGGTATTCTGTATCACAATTGTATACATTACCATATCATCATTAATAATAAAAAAATTAAGAGCAAGGCTTGTTACAGAAAATGTAAAGAATTGAATGAAATTTTAAAACCTTTCGGTAATAAAAAAGAAATTTATTGGAAAATTTATCCATTAGTTCTTATATAATTTCTAAATATGTGTTGTCTTATTACTGACACTGAAACATAAAACTATTGGCTTTCCTATAGCTTTTTAAAAATTAAATTGTTAACCGAGGTAGACATTTCAGTTTTTAAAGTAAAATACTTTTTGACGCTTTTCAATTATTATACATTTGACTTTTCTTTTTCGATTGCTTCAGTGTTTCGATTTTCTAAGCTGTTTCCTCAAATAGATAAAGATAAAATAATAATGTTGATTAACAAATATGAAGTTAATTAAAAATTATGTCGCATAACCACACGGGTTTAAGCTTATTACGAAGAAATCACAAAGAAGATAATTTTTTCCAAATGTCATCGCCAGATGTCGAAAAATGTGATACTAAGTCATGCAGCAAATTCTTTGACAAAGTTATCGTTATATTTTTGCTTCATCCTTTCACTACTTGAACTGAAGATATAAAGTCTACAAAAGAAAACTAACCTCATTTTGAAGAAAATGCCAAGGGGTTAGACACTTTGTAATGTTTTCCTAGAAATTCCTTTTTATCCCCCCTCCTTTTTTTAGTGCTTCTTTGAAATGATTTTCAATCTAATGTATCACTTCAGACTAACTTTGGAATAAATTAAATACATTCCTTAAATATTTTTTGAAGAATGTTTAGCATTTCATTTTAAATTAGTGGAGATAAAATGTGCATCTTTTTGCTAACTACTCACGAAATTATTTTATCGTATTCATGTCTTTAATATTTGTTTAATATCGATTGTATAGGTTCTAAAATAATTAACAGGCTTCAGTTATTCTCTCTCTCTCTCTTTCTCTGTATATATATTAAATTTTTGTTATAGTATTATTTATTAGCATCTTAATGTAATATTCCGCTTTTTATTCATTATTGAATTTTTCTTGTTTTTATTCAAAAAAATATCATGGTTTATGATATAAACGTCAGAAAATTTATTTGCAAAATGTTCATTATTTCAGTTTTTGCCAAAAAATATTTTCAGTAGTGGTTACCCAATAAAACCATTTTAAAATTTAGAATATAGATATTTACAGATATTTTTGACACTGTGGATAGCCTTTTGTATTAACCAAAAAAATAGAATAACAAGTTTAAAACCAAAATGTGTAAGGAAATTGAATGTTCTCTGATTCCCACAACGTGAGTTGATTGTCACGCGCAGATGTAGTTATTCGGTATTATATCACGTACATTCAATACCCGCAATGCAAAATGTGATTAATGTAATTATTCACAGCTTCTGCACACACATTCTATAATTACTGTAAAAATGAACTTAAAACAAAATATCGCTGTTGCCACAAAATTCCCCCGCCAATGTCTTACTTCAGTGGAAGACGAATCAGAATTATTTGGCTGAAGTAAGTATAAAAATTAGTTCTTCTGTTTCACCTCATATCTGTCTTCTGTGAAGATAAAGCTAGCTTGTAGCGTTTTATGCTAATAACTTGGCCCTGTAACAACTCGTATTTGAACTGCAAAGTCTCTCTGTAGCCTATGGATTACCAGGAAAATGTCCACATGTGGACTCTCCAAGGCTCACTTAAATAGGTCTCTTCAAACGATTGCGTGACGTCCGTTGGAAAGAACTCCAGATACTCCGAGCCAAAATGCTGAAGCTACAGAGATCTGCTAAGCCCCTGGAGTTTCACTACATAAACGGGCAACTTTCATTTAGCTTCCCTACCAGTCGCATAGTAGAACTATAGATAAGTTGGACCTTTGATGCTTCACTTGCGGTAGATGGGACTAAGTCCTTAAAAACTGTCTGTACTAGTATGCTTCATGTTAGAGAGGTTTTGTGAAATATCTCAGCCATATAGTTGAACTGTTGTATATAAGCTACAATCTTAGTCAAATGGATGACCAGCATTTGAGACAGGATCGAAAATCCCCAAATTCAAATTATCTACCTTAGTCACATGTGTATGATAAATTTGGGGCAACACAAACAATTATAGAATGTGTGTGTAGCCCCAAATTTGACTACCAAATTTTCGGTTGTCAAATTTGGGGTCAAATTTGAGGTACTATCGAACTTTACGTATGCGCCCTAACAATAATGATTCCGCTATTGTCAATACCATTCAATTTTTTTTTTAATTGAGCATCAAACAACGTCCCTGTGTGCCACTAAGTATCACACAGGGCTTACAGAGATAAGTATAAAGCAGTATATTATAATAAACATAAACAACAACAAAAAAAATTCAATGTTAATGTCCAATAAGGTATTCGTGTATGGTAGCAAACCATTCATTTCGAATCAAAAATTAAGGAAAATATGTTCTGTTCTTAAATATACCTTGTTTTTGAATACGGAATACATATTCGATACCAAACAACGATAAACTCAATTTCCCCTTCCAAACATAATTAGAAATATTTAAATTCTTAATGTTTTTAAAACTTAAACCACACACACAAATACACGTTCACACCACTTTTTTCATTAAGATTACAGCAAGAATATATCGCTGTTCAATCTCAATTTACCTCTGAATACAGTTAATACAATAAATATATGTATTTCAAAAGAATGAGGAACTTACTAACTTCAAACTGTTAATTTTAAGTAATTTTCTAACTCAATGCTTGTAATTCGTGGTATTTAAATGTTTTTGCACAGGAAACTTTCTTCTTATTTTATTTACTTTGAATTATATTTTCATGGGAAATTATTCCGTGTTTTTATATTACTTTTTGCACAGAAAACTTTTTCTTATTTCATTTACTTTGAATTATAATTTCATGTGAATATAATTCTGGTTTTTTTTATATTTTTTGTAAAATATGTGGTTCCTTAGAACAGGTAATTCCCTATGTGTACATAGGACATTGTAATGTATATCACATAAAATGAGGCTTATTTTTTTAATAAAAGAGTAATATTAAATATCCATGCTTATTCTTCTGTACATCATATTATTTATATACATTTCAATAACTATTGGCAACATTTTAAAATTGAAGATACCAATAGCCTTGGACTACTCATTCTTGGTATGAGTAAAATGTGTTTAACTAAAAATTACAATACACTTTGAACAATATTAGATTTATTTTTAAAGGATAGTAGTAGGAATATAATTGAATTCCAAAATATCTTATTTAATGACTATATAAAGTATGACTGAAAGGCAAAGGCAGATAATCATGTAAGAATATAAATATAATATTTCATACTAAAGTGTGCTCATTAGCAAATATTTACTGTTCGCTTGTTCGGGAATAATTCTGCATTAAAAGTATTGTACTATTATTTTTTAAAATAAAATGGAATTTAAAGATGTTAAGAGAATATTATATCTTAATTAATAACATTTTTCATTTTAACATTTTCATTTAAAAATTCATTTTAAAGTGGATTTTGTGAAACCTGTCTTTCTATTTCAAATTATTTTCTGATGCATTTTTGATAAATAATTCCAGCAAATAAATTGGAAAAAGTCAAAAGTATTATTTTGAGAACTTTGAAGAAACAACTTTATCGGAGGAACTTCTCGAAGCGGAAGGCAATTTTGTTTATAATTTGAATTTCCGATATGCCAATTTAATGCAAAACTTAACGTTCAAAATTCTTTTTCAAACGAATAAGTATCACAGAAATTCTGAAAGAAGTTTAAACTTTATTGTAAAATATACATAGACATTGATTTTGAATTCTTGATGCTTACGACTTCTTTAAAAAAGTTTTATCCAGTTGTCATTCAAGATTTAATATGCTGAGTCCTTTGTTATTAGAAAAAGTATTCTCATGATTTAAAAAAAAAATTAAGAAAAGATTGGATGGAATAAAGTAGTTTCAAGAAAAACGAATTCTTTAGAATAATAAGTACAAGAAGTTTCTTAAAGGTATTTCGTGAAAACGTCACAATGAACACCATTTCTTTTTCTTATTTATATAAAAGTAGAAACAAGAAATACATTGAAACAATCAAAGAAAATATTTAATGGGTATACTGAACAAAATAAAGTATTACAACAAATATCTTAAGATAAAAATTATCTTAATTTATCCATAATTTTCAAAAAGAATAAAACAATGATTTTATTAACATGTAAAGTAATAATAAAATATCACAGTAAATTAAGCATCGGCATACTATCATATCTGGTAAAATATATTACTTTAATGATTTACTTTTTAATTTAAATAAGAATCAATTTCTAAAAAGTAAATAACTATACAATATAAATCATATTAATAAAATATTTAGAATTGACTTCATGTTAAAAGATAGTCATTAATATTTTTGTTTACGTATATGTAGTATTTTAATCGGATTTAATCACAAAGTGTATACATCAGAGTGCATAATTCAATATTTTATAAATCATACAAGTATCAAAAAATTATAATTTTTCAAATCATTTTTATTTATAACTCTAGATTCAAGGAGACTTGAACACTTTAATATGTTCTTGCGGAAATAAATACCTTCTAAGTTTTCATAATTATCCCACAATCTTGTTCATATCTCTACAATATTTTAATAGGAAATTAATTACATAGATTGCAATTGTAATAATATGCAATTGTAAGCGCTTTCCTGTTAAAGTAAAATAAGATGATTTTAAATCAGACTTATAACTTTCAGAAATATTAGAATGAATTTCATAATTAAGAGTTAAAACTTTATTAATTATTATCAAACATTTGGATCAAAATTATTTTCATTTGAATGATAACTAGTCATTTAAATATTAAAATTGATTTTCAAAACAAAAAGACAAAGTAGAATATGCTAGCAGATTTTTATTCGACCTCAAATAAACAGATCTGTTTTTTTTATTCTACTCTATTATTTTGAATAAATTTATTCATTAATATAATGTATTGTCATTCACTGAAATTGTTAGTCTCCTTTATAATTATATAAGAATGCCAATTATAATTATGGTCTGTGATTAGAAATATTCACAGATATTTACAATTTTCACCTTCTTTAAAAATAATATTGTACTAAAATTAAATCCAGTTCTATACTGAATACTTTCAGCCGTCTTATAAAATAAATGAAAGACCTAATTACTTGTTTATAATAGTAACAAGCAATATTTCTTAATTTGCAGCAATAAGCAGTGCATTCATTAATTATTTATTACGATAAAACTTATTTAAAATTTTATGTTACCAATGGAAAAACTTGAGAAAACTGACTTTTGTTATTACATACCATACATACTGCAAAAAAATCGAATGTAATTAAAAAACATTATCTCAAATAAATAAAGGAATTGAATGAATTAAGAATTTCTTAAGTAATAAACTTAAAATAATTAAATGCTAAAAAAAGAAATGTACATAAATTTAACTTCATTTATATAAAAAAATTAATTCAAAGGGGAAAACAATTATTAACTTAATTATTCACCTAAATTTATTAAGTTTTAGGTACAATTAAAATAACTGGTAAAGAATTGAAATTAAAGAAAACAATCAGTAAGCACTTAGTACATTATGTTGAAGAAATTATTTTTTATTTATTTAAACATAACTTATTTCTTATAAGCAATTAAAAAAAACTTTCATTTGGGACTTTTTTAAGTCTTTGAAATATATTACTATTATTTATAAGCTTGTTTGATTTAACAAATGAATTACTATCTATTTGGTTGAATAAATAGCCTCTAGGGTTCACACCAGAGTACAATGGGAAAAATTTGGTTGTGCCACAATAAACATACATCAAAAATACAAGTAAGAGTTTTAAGAAAAGACTCCAAAATATTTTTAATTCTTCCTTTAAATATTTAAATCCTTCCATAAACTGAAATAACATAAAACTAACAATGAAAAAAACTAAATAATGGAAACTTTAAATTTTTCTCATACTTACGTACACTTAATAGTGGACTTAGGGAAGCTCTGATAACTTGAACTCTACTAAAGAAACAATTATTGCTTGAATAGCATATGTGAGTCTTCTGAAATTGTGAAATAATTCTATAAAAGTTTATTCATCATAAAAGAAATAGAAAACACTTTTAAAAGAAATTGAACACACTTTAAAATTTTAACAATTCCTTCACTTAATTCGGGAAGCCGGGATGAATCTGTTCTTTGTAAATATTTGTTGCATAAGACAAAATGATTTTATTCTAATTAATACAGTTCTTCCGATGTTAGTGTATTTTATTGGTGACAATTCACAAAACTTCCGACATTGTTTTGCCCAAGAGAATTTGTGATTTTCTTAGAAATACAGCCTTATTAAGACTTTAGTTTTCTTCAAAATATTTTAATTAACTAACATTGTTTCTTTTTTTTCCAAATTATTTTAGTTCTGAAATTATAATGAGGTTTAAGCCTGGATGGAAGTTTTTTCTATGATACTTAAAATTATTGTATTCACTCATTTAAATATAAAAACAAGTATTACTTAAACTCCATTTTAGAGAGAGAAACTCTGTTCGTTTCTCAATAATATCCTTTAAATTAAATTTAAAAATAAGATAAGTAATTACAACGAGAAAATGTTTCTCTAAAGAATCGACTTTTCTTCTGAAACTGCCTCTCTTTATAATGGCTTCTAATTCTCCCCTCTTTTGCATATTTACCAGGGTGATAATTATTGACTCCACTGTTGCAAAATACAGTTTCTCTATTGATTGACTTAAAAATACTAGAATATTTGTGCGAGTTTTCAAAATTTTACCTAATAAAGTTTCTTTCAAACGTTCTCAAGTCGTAAATATGCAAATCACGTTAGAAAGACCAGATGATAGGAAGAGTTTACCAATTTTTATTTCAATTGTGGGAAAGGGGGAAATTTTTTTTTTTCGAATAGACGTCAAAATTCTGGAGACGTTTTAAGCATCTTTACTGAATTAATGAAGACATGTCTTTATAAACACTCCCTTGAGGATTTCCTCATAACAATTTTCTAAAATTTTGTGAATCTTTAACTATGAACTAAAAGCATTCTTCACTTTTTGGACATTTTGTTTTAAACTTTTGCTATTGTTTGTAACTTAAGAATAATTTTAAATAACACATATGGTTTGAAAGTATAATGACATGGAGTTAAAATCCCATTTTAAACTACATGATATCTATCTATGATGACTATCACATATCATACTATTGAATCAAGTTTAAGTGATGTCGATGACACTTGAAATAATATTTTCATCTTCAAATTTCCACTCTACCTCTTGAAAGAATGAATAGAACTGGAATGTAACACTTTGGTGTTACACTTGAGCAATATCGAGCATGAGTTCCCAACCGTGGTAATTTGTAGAGCTGACTGTGAATAAAACTGTTATTTATCTCCTTCCTTTCAATTTAAAACTTCTAAAATTTTTTGTCATGGTAACCTAATGATCATGATCGCGGACTCGTGATCGGCGGTTTTTTTAGAGTCTGGGATTCGAACCTGACTATATACCATTAAAGAATCACGTGATGCACGTTAAATTTGTCGAGGTTCAAAATCCTCCCTTTCGTGGGGAATAGAATTTATGAGAGGGAGGTGCTAGCTTATGTGTCATCCTTGTCACTTGATCAAGGTTGAAGATTACGAGATTCGTCGCCAATAGCTCTCGTATTATTCTAGTATGATGTTAATTAAGCCGAAATTAAAAATTATCTTAAAACTTAATTCTCAAACAAATATCTAACTTTGAAACCTTTCACTAATTTGAAGTAATATATGAGTATATATATTTCAAGTGAGCAGTTCTTGTCTCTTAAAGCTGAAATTTTAAATTATGGAGCGAAAGAAAAAAAGAATTAGTTGTGAATCTATAATCACAAATATAACATGATAATGACAAAAAAGGACAGATCTAAGTCAAATGCTATTGACAGATGTTGAGAGATAATAGGCTAAGCAATGATAAAACATTTTTATTATTTTTTTTTTCTTGTTAATTAACTTCTGTGATTAAGATACTGCAGCTTCCCTAAATTAACATTCTATATTATGTATAAATATAAAAATATTTAAAAATAATGTAAAAATTTCTTTCGTTAAATTCATTTTTGAATATCTTTCTTTAGTATTATGTCATTGTTTAGACATTGTTTATATATTACTCGGTTTAGATATTTTAAATTTGAATATGTATCTTTTTTTTCGCATATTTCGAAAAAGATATTTAAGTTGTTAATGATATTAATTACATCAAATTTCTTTTATTATATTAGATACTATGTTTTTATTAACATGCGAAACAGTTAAAGATATTAAACAATTTATCAGTAAATTATGTAGTACTAACTATCTTAAGGCTTATAAAATTTTTTAATCTATTTCAGATTTTTCATATATTTTAAGCAGGCATATTGGTACACATTCAAATTTTGCCTCATTATTGCCAATTTCCTACAAATTTATATGTTCTACAATTTTTTTAGTGAAGATGAGTTCTTGAACTGTGCACTTATTTCTTTATTGCAATCTTTTTTTAAATGTAAGTTCTTGAATTTATGATAAAAATTTTCAATTACATTTAAACTTTAGAAAACTACTATTAATCTGAATTTGTTAAAAAATGCTACAGAAACAAGCTATTGATTTTAGAATTGGCGCATGATGTCATAATTTTAAGAGTACATTTTAAATCCTTAGTAAAACCAGTATAAAAGCAACTGAATTTATTTATGTTATTGGATCTTTATAAAAATTCTAAATTTTTGTATTTAATTTTAGTGTTTCAGAAAAACTAAATTTTTTAATGTAATGAACTGTGTGTGAAATAAGTTTAAAAAATTATTTTACCACACAAAAAAATAATCAGTCCTTAACAATTTTTAACATAAATTTCAAAATAATTTAGATAAATACATTCAAAGTTATTCGAATGTGTGTGTGTGTGTGAGTGTGTTTACTTCGTTTGGGAATACACGCAAGTTTTTTTGCCAAAGTAGGTTCGAAACTTTTTCATAAGAATAATATTTGTAATGATTTATTCATCAACAAATTTTAGAATGGTAGTAATAATGCTTCAGAAATTTAATAATAACCCTTAAAGGGATTCGGTACCCTAAAAAAGGAACAAAATTGATTTTTTTAGAAATTCTTAGCAGTATTCTTTGAATTATCTTCTTTCGATTGATATATTACTTTTGTATGTATAAGAAATAGAAATTTGAAAAAGTGAAAATGAAAAATGTAAACAAAATAACATTGGAATATGACAATGCTCCTTTTTTAGTGCAATGACTCGCTTCAACAACAACTTCAGAACTTAAAACGTCTTAATAACTAGCTGAGAGATGTCCTTTTTTGTCTAACTGGTAAAGATGCAAGAAAGAGAGACCGGTCAACTTTTATTCGAACCCAAAGAACCAGGGTTCCAAATGCCACCGGTACTCCAGTGTCAAACACCTCTCCTGATCCTCCAAATGGTCGAAACCGTCAGCTGTTGAAGTGATGATCCAGGACTTGAACACTAGATGGTAGAACAATCTAGACCTACTGATTGTATCTGCCCTTGATGCAAAACACTTGCCTCTGTGTGTCTAACATAACCGCCCGCAAATCAAACAATCAACATCCCGGCTATGGTGAGATGACCCGCCACTCAACTAGAGAAAGCCGACGACGTCAAATGGAAACTGTTCCAAGCTAAACTCAATTTAAAGGGAAAGGGATGATATCAAAAGCAGCAATGGCTGGAAAAGTAACCTTCTCTACAGATATCACTTCGAATGCTTCTCTTCGTATCAGCACGATGATACTGGAGGGGGAGTATGAAGCGACTCTCTTCAACAACAATGTCAGAAGTAAAATGCTTAAAAATTATTCTAAGAGATCAGTCTCATTTAGTCTGGTTTGAAGTGTCGAATAAAGAGTGCCCGGTCAATGGACTAGGCTTCAAAATGCTGCTGGAACTAAATATTTTGTTTCACTCGTAACTATTTTGTGTGTGGGGTATTACAACTTTCATTATAAGCAATTTATTGTTAATATCTCGTGTTTTGTTTGTAGTATAAATTTTATGCTAATTCTAAATATGTTTATTATTTAAAAACTGTCTTCATCAAGACTTCCTTTTATTACAGTTTGCGTAAAATTGTCTCTAGTGAAATGGCAATATGGTTCTATGCAAATGAATAGTAAACTTTGATGTAGTTTTGCTGATAGTGTAACTGATACCACAGAAGAAAAAAAAAATACTGATACCACTGAAACTGATGCCTCAGAAGGAAAAACTTCAGTTCCTTATATCAGAATTGAAGAATGTTTAATTATTTATAGATCTGTATGTTCCAATAATGGAAATTTCGGAATTGTGAACTTGATACAAATCAGCATAATGTTTATCAAACTGAAATTTCAAGTACTTGATAAAAAAAAAAAACTTTAAAGCATCGACATGAGAAAATGTGTGTTAGGAATTTTTTACACAGTATATTTAAACTGTATTTCTTGTATTTTAAATGTGTATGTTGTAGAAACATCAAACGAAAGACAATTAAATACTATCCCTGATATCAATTTTCAGCTCTCGTAGGCATTCTGTAATGTCGGAAAAGGTTATTAGGTAACTAAAAAAATTTGTATGGCCATAAATATCTATCTTCGAGGACATACCATAATGTACAAATCTTCTTCACAAAGCATATGGTGTCGTTACAAAGACTACGCTAACAGAAGTACACTGTACGGAATGCATACAAAGCACCTTCTGATATCTCATTTATCAAAATAAGTATTATTATTTTGATTGTAAATTAGCTAACATGGAGTCATATATCTTTGATAGGAATTTATTGTGTTTCAGGTACACTTACAGGGCATGGCATTGAATTTGAAGTTAAGTGCAAAGTATACCGTCATTGTTAAATTGTAAAATAAGAACTTAGACACTCAAGTGCAGAATTTAATAAGTGGTTTGAAGGACATACAATGTGTGAGATATCAAGCTCACTGGTTCATCGGGTTCAATGGGAGTACAAGCAGCATTAACCCTTTCGGGATGGCAAGTCTTGACGTAGGAAGTACCTTGGGGACGGAGGAGAATCGAGAGAAACTGTCGCAGGTTGGGTCGGGGTTTTACGTCGTTAAGCCAAACTTTAGAAGAAAAAAAAAATACGCACAAAAGTTTTCATACGTTATAATTTGTATTTTGTTATAATTTTCTTAATGTTATAATTTTGGTAAAATTTTAGAAATTAATTGAACTGTTATATATTTTAAAATTAGCATTTTCAATAATAATTTTTCGTCAATTTACTGAAAAGGTATATAAAGAAGTGCTTGTATTAAGAAACAATTTTCAGAGGTGTTATTGAAATGATTCCGAAGTTTTATTGACAAAAACAACAATAAACTTTAAAATTAATAAAAAAAAATGACAATGAAATCTATTTACGAGAAGAAACAAAACTTAATGAGACCGTGTGTGGTAATTCTCGAAGCGAGGAGAAATGTAAAGTCCTGTTTTTGCACATCTCTGACAAAATGCGCACATCAAAATCACTAGAATAATTCTAGTGATTCTGATGTCACTAGAAATATTTCTAATGAACTAATCACACTCTCATTATTAATTGGTTCATCAACAATGGGAGCATATTCTTCTGATAAACAATCAGTACTAACAGTACTAAACAAAGTTCTAAACAAACGTTAGTTCTGTCAAACAGTACTAACTGTACAACTCTAAGAAGAAAGAAATCAAAAATACTTAGCAAAACTCAGTAAAAAAAACATTCGGTGAAAAACCAGAAACACGAATTTATATCGCATGGAAGTTTTAAGAGCCGAGATCAGTTTGCTTCCATTACGCTTTCTTTCCTGCCTCACAACAGCTGGTGAGCAAAATGCAGAATTGAGACAGACTATGATCGAACTGAAAGTCAAGATCTTGAAAGTACTATTCATTTCAAAAGTAAGGGATACAGGGTATATAGAACACTTTTAGATATATAGAAATAGAGATATATAGAACACTTTTTCACCTTAGAATGCGAATATGCATCGATCGGCTACAGAGCTCATTCTCTAGTGATATGTATTTGGTACGTTCGGCCGTGAACGACAATCGCGAGTGATGCTTATGTGGTACGTTGGCCCGAAAGGATTAATCTAGTGGGAAAGATTGAAATCATTGGGATTTTGTCAATCTACGTTACTGTCTGGTGGGAGTTGCAAAACTTTCAAATATCTATCTGAAAGAAATGTTGAAGGGGATTACGGCACTATTAAAGAAGCAACTATAATGGAATTATTTATTATCAGAAGGCCAAATTTAAAAAAAAATTATAATAAAAGTTAGGATCTTGCCATGAAAAGAGCAATATCTACTACATTATATAGCAATATTTCAATATTTAAAATAGCCAATAGGTGACGGTTCTTGGTGTTTCTACCAACCACAATAGAAATGAGAAATTACAAATAGCATGTAGAAACACCCGCAATAGAAAGTATTTTGCCACACATTCTTCTTATTTTCCAATGGCTTGTTTTTAATGAACTTTTGGAATGGTGTGTCAAATGTGGACTACGTAATGAAAATGAAAGTTCACATAATATGATTTGTTTGAAAAGTTCAAAAAAGGTATGTTTACACAAAGATTGTGTGAAACATGGAGTAGCAGAGCCCATTTATGAATTCAACAAAGGAGCTTTATGGAGTGCCCACAAGGCTTTGTATATACCCTATGGAAAATGAATGCTAGATCTTGGTGTAGTGTTGGAATTTAAAAAAAAGATGTTCAGAATGTAAGGAAAAAACACCAAATACCAGCATTCACATAAACTGGTATGGAATAAAAAAATTAAAAAAAAAAACTTTAATGGAAAAAAGAAAGGTGGTACATATAGAGCAGAGCACTTTTGAGGCATTTATAGCAATGTAAATTTATAATATAATTTTTTTCTTTGTAAAATTTGTGCATGTATAATATTTAAATTGAGACAGATAGTATTATAATTACTTCGTATGTTGTGTCCTTAGTCAACATATATTTTAATATAAATATAATATTTTGATTAAGATAAATATAAAATTTTAATATAAATATAATATAATTTAATCCTATAATATTTCCTTTTTTATATTTTTAAAAACTTTAAAATGTTTTTTTTTTTTTTTTTTTTCAGATTCTTTTTTTCCAATATATCATGCATTTTTGCATCTCCTTTCACAAATATTTACCAATAACTTTGATTTTTTTCGATGTATTATACATGTTAAAAATTAGGTATCCATTTTGCAAAAAATTAATACTTTTTTAAAATAAAATATTTTATTGACAATTGTATGTATTTATGTAATTAAATAAAAAAAATACCCTTTGAGCTCTTAGTGTGTTTGAAACTTCGACACATATATGTAACCATGGAATAAAAATAAACATTTTTAAAATTTAACCATGGAACCATTTTTAAATTAATAACATATTGCCTTCAGTTGTCCATTTTCTGTAATTTTTTTTATTCCCATGAAATCATTGTACTCTAAATTTACATTATCACTGAACACCTTTTTGTTTTTTTAGTGAAAATATCAGATTAGCTTACAAAAACAACACACGTTTGTGGAGTGCTGATTTTATCAATTCAGCACTCCACAAATCAGCAATGAAATATATTAAAATAAAAAGCACTTATGATACTGAACAAGTAATTTCACTTGAAATATTTCTATCACTAAAACAATAAAGGAAGTATATCGAAAAAAATAAACGTTTTAACATCAAGTTAATACAAACAAATATATTTTCAATTAAAAATAAATGTTTATTAAAAATAACCCTCTAAGTAACCATTTATTTGTTTCATTATTAGCTTCAGTGGTCCGAGCAAGTAGATAGATCAAAGAGCGAAAATTTCATATGGATTTTAATTTCATTTCAAGTCCTCATCTTATTATTAAATTTATGAATCTGCTGGGAAAGCCTTAAAGCCCTCTTTTGCGATAAAAAGACATTATTCCTTTATTAGGTATATTTTTCATTCAATACTTTTCAAAGAAGCCCATTTGATTAAATTAGTTACAGATTTTGGCAGGTACCAGGAGCTGAATAAAAATCTAGAAATTGATTTGTCTTTAAACGGACAGTCAATTTAAATGATTATTAAGAAAAAATATGACAGGTTTCAAGTAGGTTGATTCACTTCATAATCTGTTATATTTAATTACCTTCGTATGAGAGATGTCGCATAACTGATTACATTGAGCTACTGTGTCTCAGACGGTAACGATTTTTCAGATACATGGACTATGAAAAGAATAAAATGGGTTTCGATAAATTTCAATTTTGGTTTTGATGAATTTCAATACCTTTGATAGTTAATATTTTTCAACCAGGAAAACTGATTGCTTGATTGTTTATTAATGTCACAGAAGCAACATTAAGGATATTGGCTGAGGATACGCTATCACGATCACAGGCTCCCCTTACCTCCGGTTCATAATAAGATTTACACGTATTAAAATGTAAAGGCTTTCTTGCATGTATACATCAAAATTAATAATACCGCTTAAACAATAATTTAATTAAATTTAGTACATCTTTTATGCTTTTGACACCATAAAAAACAAGAAAATATTTTAGAAATACAATTAATAATAATTACAAAAATTTCGCTCAATCTATTTAAAATGTTTATTCTCCATCTATATAACCTAACCTTATATAAGAAAAAGTAAATGTTAATTTTTATAACTGGGTTTTGGAAAAAAAACACCTCAAAAAGGAAACTTATAATAGAATTAGTTTCTCAGAATGATAATAACTTCATCGAGAGAATATGGAATTCATTTTATTCTTTTTACAACAACTAAATTAAAGAAACAACTATGAAATTATTATTACTTTTTCAATTTGTCTCTTTCGAATGTACTTAGATACCACTTTTTTAATCATTTATCTGATTCCATTATGAAAGACTTTAAAAAATGAGAATCATATTTACTATATATTATTACATTTAGGCAGTTGTATGATATAGATTATTGATGTGTCAACGCATTTTACTTACACCAGAAGGAAATCTAGATTTTTTTTACACACTTTTCTTTCCAAAGTTTAATTTCATTGAATATACTCTTTATATTCCGGTTTCAAGGAATTCTTCATCGTTTCTAATAAGTTAATACCATATATAAATTCACATTATTACATCAATTCAGAGGAATATTGAAGCAAAACCTATTAAGAAAATATATTTACACTCATGTGTAAACTTCATATTTACAACTAAATATCACCCTTCATTAAGATGCCTAAACCGAAAATTAATTTTGTTTAAAATTGTATTCTGAAATTTTGTATAATATTTTGTTACTTTTTCTTGTTTGAATAAGTTTTTTGAATTTCACTGGTGTATGAACCATTATTGCTATTTTGAAATATTTATCTGAAAATTTCATATTAAATAATAAATAATTAATTCCTTTTTTTCATTTTTCACTTTCTTTTATACTGTAGCGTAGCAATAAATATATTAAGATTTCAGGGAAGATTCAGGGTTGAGTCTCAAGAATTTGAATATTAAGAATGGACTATTTTTAATTTAAAAGGGTTTAATATATAAAACTGAAATTTCTAAATTAATTTTCCAATATTGAGAAGTAAAACGAAATTCAAATTAATGAAACATACTGAAATTGCAAACGTAAAGTTTTATCATAAAAGAAAATAAAACAAATGTTTTCCACTTAGTTATGCTTTTGTGTGTAATTATTGTTTACAAATTTCATTTTTCTTCTATCAGGTGACATTTTCTTACGCATGAATTATAATTTTCCGATTGTGATAAATTTTAATCTTTTTTGTAGAACTCAAGGACTTTTTCAGACGGTGAAAGATTTTCTCTTCTCTTATTCTTTCCTTTTTTTAATTAATTCCATTCAATTTGATAGAGTTTGCTTCTTTTTGCGAGCCGACTTAAATTTTCTGAAGTTTTTTTACCATGCAAATAAGTAAAGATCAAAAAGATTAAATATTTCAATATAGTATACGACTCTATTTATAGCTCAAATGATAGACATTTTCCTTTGCACTCTTTAAGTGATAAAACGCAAACCGTCAATGCAGCTGCCCCATGTTTTGACTTGGAGTACAACAACGTATATTTTAAGTACATCCTATCATAGACGTTTTAGAGTCTTTATATATGTTGCTGCTTTCTGCCATTTCCTGATAGTCATGAATATACGTAAATATAAGTTATTTTTAAAGCATAGTTCTTCCCTTAATTGAGTATTTTATATACAATTTAGTTACCACTTAATACAGCAGCATTTAATAAACAAATATTTTGCAGATGATGATCTTAACAAACAAACTAAGAGGAATAATAATAATAAAATTATCTTAATTGCTAAATATTTTATAAGTCTAGCAGATTTAAAAAAGAAATGTCGCCTTCTTTTGATTTTTTCTTATAAGTTATCGTTCGTAAATGCGAAATAAAATAATTTCAAATATGTAAGTCATTTACCAATAATGCAAAGAATAATTCGTTCCTAATTAAGATTAAAATAATACTATATATTTTGTCTCTTTCTCTTTATCTCTAAATTGCAATCACAAACATTGGTTTGAAGATAATTAATATAAAAATAATTGAGATTAAAGAAATTATCAATCATTATGCTCCCAACACGAAAAAAGCAATTTCAGAAATTTCATTTGTAGATTACGTATAGTTTATTGGTTAAATGCAAAAAAAAATTTAAAAAAAGAGAGTAATAGCAACTATTTTTCCTTTGAAATAAGAAAACTATTCTCCGAAGCGCTATGTTGTTCCCTAATTGCACCAGTCACAAACTGAACAGACTTAAGATTTTTAAAAGTATATTTTTTTACAGCGAATTTTTTTAATTCATCAAGTCTGGTAAATAAATAAAAATTCAACAAGTCAGAATCGTAATTGATAAGGACTCTAGTGTAAATAACTTAAACTATTCACGTGAAAGGATTTTCCATGAAATGAACCGAGAAATAGCCCGACATGGTAGAAAAACATTTCCACGAGAAACACGTATCGGTAACATGGTACCTAAAAGAAAGAAAAAAAAAAATGTGTCGGATCAAGATTCTTTCTCGGGTATGTTCTTCTAAATCTAATTAAATACAAATATCAATGAAAGAAGAAATATAAAAACAAAATATCTCTAAGTCAAAAGAAGTGAGACTTAGAATTAAGGAAAATAAAACGCAAGTATTCATTACTAATGCTGGGTTTTCCAGACTTTTGTTATTACACAGGAAATATTTCAAGATAGAAAGATTGCCAACACACACACACACACACACACACACACACATATATATATATATATATATAAAAGAAAGACATAGCAGATTTTTACTTTAATTTGGAACATTATTTTGCTTTCGATGTAACGCTTATTTAAAATCTTCAAGATTTATTTTATTACTTTTCTCGATCCTTTAATGGATATTGTCATTAATGTTTTATGTTACGTTTTATTTAATATGAAGAATAAATGTTTTTCCTTCTGTCAACTGCACATTTCCACTTTTAAATTTTATTCTTGCTTTATAAATAGTTAAATTGTATTATTAATTGTATACTTAAATTGTATTATTAATGAAATATTTTAAAGCTTTTACTTTTTTGAGATTATATTCATTGACAATTGTTTTAGTATTGTTCAAAACATAAATTTCAATATAATATTAGAATTTCTAATTTATTTTAATTGTGCATTTAAAAACTACACTGCTCAAAACAATGAAAGAATATTGAGGTTTTTGGTTGATTAAGTGGCTGGGAATTGTTTAAGTGATTGACACATGATCGACAGACGTGGTAGGCTGTATAAGAAAAAATCAAGCATGTTTAGCAGGAAAAAAGGCATTTTATTTAGCATTTGGACACAAAAGGAAAAAAAAAACACAATTTGTGCATTTGAGAAAAACGAATAAAAAAGGGTATTTACTTGATAAAAAAGTTTTTTGTAGGGAATATGGTTTCCTCGGGCGGCCAGCAACGCTGAACACCATTGAGGCATGGAGTCAATGAGGCTATTCATGAGGAGCTGGGGTATTCTATCCCACTCCTCCAGAAGAGATCTTTTTAATTCTTGGAGTGTTCGAATGGTGGTAAGCGGCCAGCAACTCGTCGTCCTAGAATATCCCAAACTTATTCTGTTGGGTTCATGTCCGGAGAACATGCTGGCCATTCCATTCGTACGATTCTCTCCTCGAAAAGGAAATCACCCACTAAGTTGGAACGATATGGCCTGCAGTTGTCGTCCATTAAGATGAAGTCATCTCCAATTGCTGCAGCGTTCGGAACTACAATAGGTTTTAAGATGTCATCCCTATACCGCGATGAGTCAGAACTCCATTTGGAATGATATAGAGATCGGTGCGCCCATCAATGGAGAGCCAGCATAGACCATCACTCTATCTCGGCCAAATCTGGAACTTCCAAGCACGAACGCAGGATTGTTTCTAGCGCAACGTTCCCTCCAGATAAAATATGCCTAATGAACAGAAAAACGGGATTCGTCAGAGAAAAGAACATTCGCCATTCATTTTTCCTCCAGTTCACATGCTCGTTTGCCCACTCCCTACGGGCGCGACGGTGAATTGCTCTTAGTGTAACACATACAATTGGTCGGGCGAGTATACAGTTCTACAGTGTGGAGCCAGTTTCGGACAGTTTGAGTCAAAATTGTGGTGCCAGTAGCTGAGCGAAGGTGTTGCTGAAGAAGAGAGGCATTAATATTTCGGTGTCTCCGAGCCGTTAGTGTTAAATATCTATCTTCATTGGGCATTATTGCAGTTCTTTGACCTTGCCCTGGTCTTCCAGTCTCAAAGAAACGGTTCCAGATTCTGGAAATCACACTTTGTGCAACTCCAGTAGCTTCTGCTAATTCGGCTTGTGTTTGTAACCCCTCTAACCATCCAACAATTCTCCAGGCTACTGAATCGGTTAAATGTCTTCGTTGAGACATCGCAATCATCGAAACAACACACTTATTGAATGTCGATCATTATTTGCTTTTCGTTAAGTTGAAAGGCAAGTTTCATTCGCTGCCATTAAAGCGTCGTTTTTGACGTCAGACTCAAAATTTGCATACTTCGAAGTTTGAAAATGAGAAAAATTTGCATTTGTGCCTCTCTTTTTCAATTTTCTGCAAAAATGTTTTAGCTTATACCGTTATTTTATATAAGACTTAAGATATCCTTTAATTGTTTTGAGCAGTATACTTTCAGAATAAAAAGGGTGTTACATCTTTTTATTATTTCAAGACAATTGTTAAAAAATATTTACAAATAAATAATCTTCAAATAAAATCCTAAAAATGAATATGTTATGATAATGTCTGATATGTTATGAACTTATCATGGTAATTATACATACATTATATTCTGTTATCAAAGAAGTTTTTGTAACCTTGTTTAACAAGTCATTTCGGAAGTAGTGGTTTTCCCTTTGAAATGGATTAAGAGTTTTGAGAGGTCTCAGGGATGTTAAATTTTTCTCCACAGCTGAAAATGTACACAATTTTCTACTAACTATAACAAATTTAAATTTAAATTAAATAATTGGATATTTCTTCACATGCTTCATAAATATATGAAGTTTCAAATACATGTAAATACTTAAAATATAATATTAGTTTTCTATGTTATGAGGACATTTAGATAATAAAAATTTCCTTGCGTCCCTTCTTCATTCAATCAATCAAAAGAGGAATCGTTTTTTCAGTTTATTTTTTATTTAATATTGTTGATGGGAGACACATCAATATTTCAATAAAACCGAAGGAAGTTTAATTTTATCCGCTTTGACATACTTTTAATTAGTTAAAGCAAAATAAAAATTCACTAAAAGTACATTAACGTTTTTTAAAATTTTTGATTGCAGTACTTTTACAAAAGTTTAGATATCCTCAGATGTAAGAGTTACTTTTACAAAATGGCTGGAAAAATATAATCAAAATATTAAAATGTTGAAAATAAACATTTTAAAATTCATGTACTTAAATACATGAGAATTCCTTTGAATGTTTAGTAATGAAGATTTGAATACCTATTATGTTTAAAAGCATATGAGATAGAGAGAGAATCACTGAAGAATTCATTTTTCTACACTTTATCCATCATGTTAATGAAACATTCACATTATTTAAAAAACTCAATTTTTAAAATTACTTTTTATATGCCAAACATAAAACAACAAAACAAATCTATACCAAAATGAAGAAAAAGAGCATAACTTTTTTGTTTAGGTATCGGATTATTGTTTTCCTGTTGATGATTGATATGAATAGTGGTTATCCTTGTTATTTTGAGTTTTAATAATTTTGTTTTCTAATTTTTCAAACAGATTTTAAATTAACAGTCAAAATGAAGAACTATAGAATATTGATTAGGAAGATATTTTCTACAAGATGTATTTCTTAACTTTTTATATTCAAATAAATTTATGTTTTCTTCACGGAAAAAGATCAGTAATGTAACAATATAGTCAGTTTTCAGTTAGAATAAAAGAAAATAAGCTTCATTTATGAGTAGTATCCAATATAAACAAAACTTGTTACTTCAGAACTCTAAGCTAAAACAAATTTTCGTGAAAAAAAGTTGTAAGTAATGGAAGCTAAGAAAAATATTACGCCAATCTCTCTTTTAAAAAGTCAGTTTTATTGATAACGTGCAACAGATGTATATAACAGACTGAGAAAACGTGTAGTTAAAATTCAGAATAAGAAAGAAACTGAAAAAAAATTACAAAAATGTTTCTTAGTTAATGTGGTGAATAATTATAAATGTATGATGCTTTGCAACTCATATAAATATACAACTATTGGCCTTTATAAATTCCTTTAAAATAAATACAATAAAGTCTAATTGGAGTAGACGTTTAACTACTTTAGGTAAGAAATTTCATCCTTAACATACCTTTTTCATTGCTCATATTTTTTCTATTGCTCTGATTCCTCATTTTTCCAAACTCTTTCATCAAATCAATAAAGATAAAATAATAATGGCGATGAGCAAAAATACAGTTAATTAAAAGTACTGTCTTATAATCACGCGGGTTTGAGCTTATTGAAAGGAAATGACAAAAGAAGAAGACTTTTTTTTTCAAATGTCATCGCCAGATGTTGTGAGAAAATTCGATTCTGAGACAAGCATAAAAAACTTCAACAAAGTTATCGGACCTTTTGTTTCTTGTTCTTTTGCTACCTGAACTGAAGGAATAAAAATCTAACAAAAGAAAAACAAACTCGTTTTGAGGTGAATGTCAAGAAGTTGACCAACAAACTCGTTTTGAGGTGAATGTCAAGAAGTTAGATACAGTGTTGTGTTTTCTGGAAAATTTCATTTGAATTATCCCCTTCCTTTTTCTTACATTACTCTTGAACTTTTTCCATCTAAAGCATCATGTCAAAGACTTACTTTGGAATAAATTAAACAAGTTCTTTGAATATTGTTTTGAAAAATACTTGACATTTGAGCTAAAAATAGCCGTGTTTATTTAAGCGTGAAATAAATTTTGCATCTATTGGCTAACTAATCACAAAATAACTTTTAATGAGTTATTAGTTCTGAATATAGCTCATGCTCAAAAAAAATTAATGACTTTTGTTATTCTATGCATATACCTTTTTTTAATAATACAGATAAATTTATATTTAGTGTTAAATCATATCTTCTTTTCATTACAATTTTTATTGTTGTTATATGAATATAATTTATTTCTTTTTTATTAATTTAATATTTTGTTTCTTACAAAATGTGATATTTGTATGTAGATATGCGTCATAAAATTATCTTTCAGAAAGTGCATCAATTTATTACCCTCTATTTCAATAATTTTCAAATTATACTTTTGTTTAATAGTTTGTAATTATAATTATTTAAAAATAAAGATGCATTTCTGGGTATTGCAATTACTATTTAATAATAATCATTCATTTTTTTTCTTTTAATTTTACTAATTGCTACTGTACATCATGCAAAATTGATTGTTTGTCCAACTTATCACTTTACTTATGCTGAGGATATAATTCGACTATATATGTTGTTGTACTGAGAAGAAAACCAAAATATAAATTTATCAACTGGTCAGTTCCTTTTCTTGAATTATCAAAAAAGACTTATTGAACAAAGAACAATTTCACGTAATTTTTTTTCCACTTTAGCATTTTATCTGGTAATTTTTGTTCATTTATTTCTTAAAAATATTTATACTACTAAGTTATCGAATATAATTGACCATAAAAATAGAACCAAAAGTTACTAACAATTTAGACTTTCTCATACATTTCTCACATCCACTAGAATATTTTGAGGTCGTACTTCAACTCGTTATATTCATTAAAAGTTTTGATTTTTTACAATGGGAAACTGTCATAGCAGGAAAAAAATTTAAACCTTTTCTTTAATTTAACTACAGCCATGTGGAAAATTAAGATATATTTCGTAATGGGAATCCTAACAGTTAGATAAATTATATAAGTTATCAGTTAAAATGAATAGCCACGAACGTATGAATGATGTGGGGAAACGAAGAATTGTCGGTAGATTGGAGGCAGGTCAATCACAAGCGAAAGGGGCTTCAGAGCTCATTGTACCACCAAATGTTGTTGCAATTAAGGAACAGTTTCAGGACTCTAGGTCTATATGGAGAAAACCTAGCCAAAGTCGACCAAGATTCACAACCACTATGAGAATCGTAATTTGGCACTTTCAACGTGACGACGCAGAACTGCTATAGCTTAACAGCTCTCATGTGAGCTGTATGCCGACACTGGAATTCAAGTTTCATGATTGGCAGTTGTACGAAGGCTTCTTGAGAGAGGGTTGTTTGTCAGATCAGTTGTTTGAGTTCCTCTCACTACAACGCACAAGTGAGAACATTTACCATGGGAAAGAGAACATGCAACTTGGATCACATTTCGAAGAAATCCCTTGCTTTTTACAGATGAATCAACATTCATCTCAGAAATTATTTATAGGCGTATCTGTAACTGGAGATAAAATGGGACATAATAATATCTCTCCCTTATTGGGAAGTAGAAAATTATGATGGTGGAGGTATAATGATTTGTACAAGTATTATGTTGGACGGCCGAATACCTCTGCATGCGTTTGAAAAATGCTTCCTAACTGCTATGACATACTTAGAGGTGATCTGGCAGCCTTATGTTCAACTTTACAAGGAAGAGACTGGTCCTGGATTCATGTTAATGGGGGACAGCGTTCGTCCTCATAGAGAGCAATTAGTCGACGATTATCTGGAAAGTGAGAATATTTGCCACATGAAACGCCCAGCCAGATCCCCTTACCTTAGCCATTATAGTATGTTTGGAATGCACTTACAAGAGCAATTGAATCACATTATCCCCCTCCAAGAAACATCCTAGAGCTAAAAATCACCTTGCTAAAATAATGGGATCAACTGTCTCGGGAACTCCTCAACTGTCTCCTTTCAGATATGCCGTCACGATATGCGATCCGTCTGGCTGTGAGAGGGGACTATAGCCATATTAAATTCATTTTTATTTTGATACCCAAATGTGGATTTTGGATATCCCCGCATTATGAGGTTTACTGTTACTCATATATACATGAAGAGACTTTTGAATGATTCTTTTCTTTTTCTATGAATTAGAAATATATATTCATACCAAATTTTGTTAAAATCTGTACATTAGTATTTAAAAATTTTGACATAATGTGTCAATTAATTTTACGCATGAGTATACTTGATTTCAAAGATTCTTATATTGAGAGTAAAAAAAAAACAGATTGGGCTCGAGGCTTATAAAAATCCCGAAGAAGGAAATATGAGTAAATCTTACGCTAAATAATTCTCGGAGCCATACATTACTTTTTGTGAAGTACTCCATACTCCAAGTTAAACCTAAAAGTATCTACAATAGTGTTTAGCGTCTTATACTCTGTAATACCTTACTAAACTTTAAGGATCTAACAATTTTTCGACTGCGTTTAAGAGCATTTTTGGGATATTTATGTAAAGAACCTTCGTTTAGTAAAGACTTATGGAACAAACAAAAATGATCAATTTAAATAAAAATCTGAAAAGTTACGCACTTTAAGATAATACTTCTACGTAAAACACTGTAATTTACATAACTTCAAATTAAATTATACTGTTGTAGAAGCTGCTATCTCAAGTCCTCAAAATAGAAACAAAAATTAATAATACATTGTAAGTCTCTCTTATGAAATAAAAGTAAATTTTAAAAGACAAGTGGGAATAAAGTTATTACAAGAACTTGAGTTTTTAAGATAATAAATAGAAAATTGATTCCTTCATTGATATATTGACTATAAATAAATCTTGTATTTACAAAAGTTCTTCATGTTCAAATGAATTATTTACTAACTAAAAATGATTAAATTTTCTTAATAGTTCTTCTATTCAAATTAGCAAGTAATTTTAATCAAACTCTTTCTAGTGGTCAGTCTAGAAATTAATTGCATTCTGAAGATAAAATATTGTCATTCACTCGCTTTTTTTTTTATATTAATGATTTGCGATAAAATTGTACAGAAATTAAGAGCATCACGTCATAGCTATTCCCACTTAGAGATCAAGACTCAATTATTTTCTAAGTCTTGTTCAGCAGTCACTAAAAATAATGGAAAAGTTGAAACGGAGCTCTGTTGTGACTACTAGTGATATTACTGAAGATGCGACGTAAAGCTGCTGATTTGTTAGCTAATTTATTATGATAAAAATTTAAATTAACTTTGTAATTTAAAGAATCTTTTAAGAAATCAGAATTTTCTAGCATATGTACCGTAAAGATAAATATTTTAAATTAGCAATACGTAACTGAACGAAGCAATACCAA
>BMAW01050028.1:0-17778 GCA_019974015.1 Nephila pilipes | reverse complement strand
TCTCTGCACTGAGTTTAAAGCGTTTTAGTAACATACTTTTAATATGGTTATAATCTTGAGACAATGTGTCTGGTTCTCTGGCGATCAATTTTGCGATATCGCTTGGTAGTGCACTTATGAGATAAGTGACAAAATTTTCTTTGGGAACTTTAAGGAAAGAAAGTTGTCGTTCAAATAAAGTCAAGAAGAGATCAATGTCATCATCTTGTGCTTTGAATTTAGGGAGTAACTTTTGAACGTCAAGAGTAGGTTTCTCCACACCCAACCCATGAGTAGTAGCTGATTGTTGTGGCTGTGACAGTCGTAACTTTTCGAGTTCGAATGCCCTCTCGCTTTCGATCTCTCTAAGTTTCTGTTCATAATCACTTTTACGATGTTGAATAATACCTTTTAAATGTTCACGGGTGAACTCTTCATCATATTTTGTGTCATTAATTATTAAGTTTTTTAGGTCTAACACAGACATTTTAGAGGTAATAGTTAGTCCGAGATCTTCACAAAGAGATCGTAAGTCCTCTTTCTTAACTCCTGCGAGATAAGACATTTTAATTGTTTTTGTGAAAAGTTTTAAAGTTCAAAAAGTTTCTAATACCTAATTATTATGCCAAAACTATAATTAATACACTATACTGAAATATTCTGTAGTAAGATAAAAATTTATACACGAAAAATTCAATGTACATTAAATTAATATACTAACAATTATAACCTGGGGGAAAATTACATTATATGTCACACTAAAAACACTAATAAAACAAAAAAAATATACAATATACATAAATTGCAGATCTATAACGAATATGTGGAATAATATGCTTCAGGAAAAAACAACAAAATAAAATATGAAAAATTCTTTGTTTGTTTTATTAATTACCTAACTATCAAATTAAGTGAGAGAAGAAAAAACTTTTTCCAAATGCACTTCAAAGAATAAAAGAAAAAATTTAATTAAACATTGAGTACATAAAAGTATCAAGAATCTTCTCTTCACCAGAATTTATATTTTAGACTAAAAAGAATATACAACGAGCATTCTGAAATAAAATTATGTCTACTTCATTTCCGGTAATTTTCAGAACCGTTCCTGTGGCGGGAAAACTTATACTTTTTACTTTTATTATTATTCATTACTTTTCAAATTTGACTCAATTTAATATCTTTTTTCCAAAAAAATAATATCTAACAAACTCAGGCTAGAATATTTTAAATAAGATACTCTGAAATAGGCATTAATATGTTTTTAGATTAATAACATAAACCATCAATTATTTACTTAAAATCAACTTCTTTTCAACAAATGAATAAGAAAGAGACTATAAATCTGTCTTTTTGGAAAACCACAGAACATTACATATTCCTAATAAATTTCATCAGTTACTTAAAACAGTATTCAATGAAAAGAAACTCATAAATTACAACCTAAGCATTTTCTCCTAATACATATATATAAACAGAAATCAACTTTACGCTGACAGGCTGAAATAATTTGAGTTCAAGGTCACATGCGCGAAGCGAAATTCGCAGTTGCATTCTTACATACATGAATCATATTTACTTCCGTTACGAAATTAACATCTGAAATCAGTTTTACACTTTGGAATACAAAATTTTTAAAACATTTATACAAATATACACAATTCTAAATACGCGATTTCAATATGAATAAAATATTAAATGCAAACACTCTAATTTCTAAATTTCACAATATTCTTATACAAGCTAGAAAAGATATATCTTAAGATAATTATGCAATGACTGTATTATTATTCATAAAAACAATATATTGAAATATAATTCCATTTACACTTAAAATATAAGCATTTTACTACCATAGAGACGGGAAACATTGGATTAAAATTCTACAATGGTAGGATGATCTAAGTTTCTCGTTTTGTTCAGACGAGAAATTTTACTTATCCATAGACAATAAAATTATACCATGGTCAGGATGACCAACAGATTCGTTTTAAAGTTAAGAATCTAAAACATGTTCAGTTAGGAAAGAGTATACTTATCAATGGATGTGCTGGCTGCAACTGAAGACACCAAGTGCGGGCTGCACTGAATCCAAAATTCAATAAGGGCAACTGTTACTCTGTTAATATAACTCCAGATCTCACCAGCAATCAAAACGAAGGGGTTGCAGGACTGCACAAACTACTTCAATATAGCAGTACCGTTGGCTACGGTCATAAACACAGGAGTGCAGGATTGCACAAATATCAAAATTACTAAAATAATTTTTCGCGTTGGGCGCCATTATAAATACTTCTCGTAGTTACAGAAGAAAAGGGCCCAGATCACTAAACAATTATTTTATTACAAGGACAACACATTTATGATTTACATACATAGTAGAAAGGCTCCCTTCGAGGGATTCCGAAAGTAAGAATCCACGAAAGCTCCCTCTACTGGGAGGGGGGAAGGGGCGTTACTTTGGGCGGACGAAGTATTCTTACAATACTGATCATTTGGAGCAGAAGTAAATAGTTCTCTTATAAAACAGAAATTACAAGCTTTATTTTTTTTTAATTTTCATTATTTCGCTTGAATTCAAATTAGGAACATCTTAGATGCTCTTAATTTTTTCAATTTTGTTCTAATATTTTCCATTTTCTTCTATTTATGTTTTGACAGCCATCATGAAGTTTGAAAATGACGTCACAGGGTAATAAATATTTCCTCTAGGCGGACTGATAGAAGCTAGTAATGTAGACCTGTCCCTCACCTCGATTCTTCCCCTCCTATCTCCCTCCCCCATTCAAAGCAAGAGAAAAGGAGAGTAATTGAATCTCTGTCGTTCTTTTACAAAGTTTCTTTTCCGGTAGGGAGGGGTCCCTCGCTTTCATAAAGGAAAGATTTTCTGTCCCTCGTGAGGCTAAATTGCCTTTCCCTGTTGTTCAAGCTATCCCAAACTAGGAAGAAACTGACTTTTTCATTGCTTCAAAAATAGTCATTCTTCCCTTTCGATAACTTTTTTACTGCTTTTTTCATGCCTTCTAATTTCAAAAAAATACGTTTCTACTATTTCATTTCTTTCAAAATCGTATCATTTGATTTATAAAAGATCGACAATGCTAGTGATATTCCAAATTTTGTGTATACTGCTTAATTATATAAAAATAAATTTTAATATAGTAAAAAGTTCTATATACAAAGTTTTGCAAAGAACAGATTTTGCCACCCAAAGTGCGTGTTTTTTTGTTTTTTTTTTTGTTTTTTTTTTTTTGTAATTATTATTGAATTACTCAATTAACTATTAGAATTAAAGTAAATGATGAAATATCGAGAAACGGGCAATAGATTCGATATTAAAATTAAAGGAACCAGTAAATTATTAAATTGAATATATTTAAGATAAATGTAATTAAAATTAAAGCAAATGATAAATTATTAAATTGAATATTATGTCAGCTACGCGTAATTAAAATTAAAGGAAATGACAAATTATTAAATTGAATATATTTAAGCTAAATGTAATTAAAATTGAAACAAACGATTTAAAAGTGATTTCGTACGCGAAAAGTCATCTGGTTCGCCAAAATTGACCCAACTAAAACAATAGCCCCTTGGGTGGCTAAAAAGACGGTATCAAGTCAGAACAAATTGCTGTATTGTCAGTATGTGGTTGTATTAACTGAAATAATTATTAGAATTCTGTTGATAATATTGCATCCAATTCTAATTGCCCCAATTTGAAAGAAAATTTATATCAAGGCACATGCTTTTATTAAGAGTTTGATTTTTATAACTAAAAGACACAGATTGTGATATACATTTATTTAATATTTCTATAGCTCTCGTGTTGCTTTTTAGAACGAAATTAATGAAAACTAATATATATATATATATATATATATATATATATATATGTATATATATATATTTCTATTAATATATATATATACACTTTTCATTTACTTTTTTTATAAGATTTTTTTTGGATTACTCTCATATTGAAAACAAAAGTTTTAAAATCATTACCATAACTCATTTTTTGTTTTGAGTGAAACAATTATCTATAATAGGTGTATTCAACCTTTTACACTTTGGGAACTATTTGAGCTTATTTTTTCTTAAACGAACCTCTTGATCAAAGTGTTGAAAAAATAGGATATCAAAGCTTTATCCTACTCAAATTAGCAAAATTATTCCTGCATCTTTTTTTTTTTCATCACAACACAAACTTCTTAATAAGATAATGAAGGGAAAGGTAGCTAATGGCGTTTTTTTTTTTTTATTTTTCTAAAATGTTTTATATCAATAAATAAAAACAACATTTAAAATTGAAACAAATTTTTTTAAAAAAAAGAAAATTTTTAATGACTTGGCTGTGATTGTTTTTTTATTTCAAAGTATTTCAAAGCCTGGAATAATTGATAAAATCTGCAATCTAATATCCTGTTCAGCAACCAATCTGTTTCTGCATTTTGTTTTTGTCGCAGCGTACAAAGAGAAAACGTTTTCACATACATAGGTAGAAACAAATGACATTAGGTGTTTCACAACTCTTTTGACAATTTCAGGATATTCTTCTTTAATGTCAACCCAAAAATTGCATGATATGAAATTGATTAAATTTTAGTTTCAATTGAGCGCAGGTCAATATATCAATTTGAGAAATATCGACTGAGTCAAAGAATGGAGACTAATATGTGACCTAATGTGTCTCGATTAATGTATTTGAAGCACGTGACTTTTATGAAATTTAAGATTTTGTTTTACCCAAAAAATATTTAGTTATACTTATTTTTTTATAAACAAACTGCATTCAAGAATTCAAGCTTGTATAAAAATTAAAATTTTGATAAAAAATGGCGCTTTGATTAAGAAAATGGTGATCACTAACGGCACACCTGTCAAAGTGCCAAGGAACTTAGGTTCCGCGGAACCCAGATCGATTTCAGGTGTCGTTACCTTTATCAGACCTTGGTTAATTTTTCTGAAGTCTATCACTGAAAAGTTCATGTTACTCTAGTACGTCATTTATGCAAACAAATAAATAACAAAATCTAAGCTTTAATAAATCATATTTTTCTAAAAATATAATGCTATTTAATAGAAAAGAAATAAGACATAAAATATGGTAACTAATTTTACGAACTTTATAGGAAAGCTATATTCTAAGATACTTCATATAATCGTAATCTACATTTATATTCAAAAAAAAAAATTAAATCAACCTTAAATTATAAATTTATCTCAATCAAAAGACTTTGCCCACACAATCTTATCGTAATAGAAATTTGTCGATTATTCTCGACTTTTAAATATGTAAAATAATGTAGTTGGGGGACAAATTTACACTTATGGATACTCTATTTTTAATTATAAGAAGGGAATAACATTTTAGATATATGTATATGAAATTAACACGAAATTCATTAGAGTCTCTCAATAAAAACGAGTACTTGCTTCGTGCTAGGATTATTTCTAAAGAATCTAAGTTATTTATTTATGTTTTGGCACTGAGACTAAAAAAATCATTTACTGGAAAAGAAGAGACGAGAATGATAAAATATCAATAAGCATTACTACCATCATAAAAATGCAATTTTTCCTTCGTATGTATAGTTTGGCACAATCTCGTTTACCTATCTTCATGAAACGTCCTTTTTTTATTTTAGAGAGGTGAAAAGACAATTCAATAAAAATTAAAAAGTTCTATGCAAAATTTTACAAAGAACAGATTTAGCCAAACAAGATGGGTCCACATAAAAAAATAGTTCATTTGATAGTTAATAATTGTAAATCAATATTAAAATCATTTGACCACTAAGCCAAACTAAAAATATGTAGTATAAAGTTCTCGGGGGGGAAAAAAGGCTGCCTCACCGCTTAAAATTCTAAATAAGGTTATTTATTTTCAGACCTTCCTTGATTCCACTTTACAAATGATTCAAGGTAATACATAAATATATAAGTATACAAAATACTTAATTTTTATATTTGTTTCACTTCAATCCAAGAAAAAAAATTGGGGGAAATTTATGACGATATATTTTTGGAAATTGAGTTCATTAGTGCTGAAAGCAGGTATATTTTATTTCAATCCAATAAAAAATTGAAGAGAAATTTATTACGACCTATGTTTGAAAATTAGGTTCGTTACTAATGAAAGCAGACATAAAAAAGAAAAAACAAGTTAATTTTTGAAAAGTGGTCAGGTACGGTATTTATAGGGTATAGAAAACAGTTGCCTCTTGGATAGCTAATATTTGTTTAATAACTAGTTGTTTTCCCATTATGTAATGATTTATAGATTTGCGCGCACTATCCTTATAAAGGTTTTCCTTCAAAATATATAATTTTTTTCTCATAATCCAAATAAATAGGAACATAATTAAACTAAAAATATTTCACAATTAAAATGAAACTTTTGAATTCGGTTACAAAATGCCCTTTTAAAATATCATACGCAACTTAATTCTTTGCATACTTCTTAATTATGAAAAAAGTCTCTATTTCAATTCTTAAATCACTTCACACATATTTACATTTCAAATCTCTAACAAATTTCATACATTTAAAATTGCCTACATTCGCCTTTTTTTACAAATTTCATAAACAAAAAAAACAAAAATAATAATTTATTTATTCCATCCTTGATATGTTTCCTAATGTTTTGTATAATGATGTTTCCACTGTTCGGGAGGGAAATGCAAAATTATATATATATATATAAATTGATAATTTTTTTAAATTTTATTTATTATTTTCTGTATTGTTTAAGCTACCTTGATTTAGTTATTCTGATTACTGAGCTTTACGAATTCCCAAGAAATATAGAAATTTTTTTCAAAATTACTGTTGAATTCCGAATTCTTAAAGCGTAAATTATTTTATTATTAGTTTTGCGAGATATTCCCATACGTGCCGCCATATGGGAGCTGCTTTATGTATTAAGTACTCCTGAACAACACAGAAGTCATATGAAATTTTAATAATTTATAATATTGTCAACAGAGAAACAATTTCAAAACTAAGAAGCATGCTTTTTTTCTGACATTTTTAGAAGCATTTTCACAGATTTGGTTTCAAGAACTTTGCTCACGATTTGAAAATTCACTACCGCTATTTTAATTACTTGGAACAGGAGTAATATATATATATATATATATATTGCTTTTACTATAATAATAGGTTGGTTGGTGGTAGAGTCTGAAGGTTAGATGACCGCATTCGTAGTTCGCGACAATTACAATTAGTCCTAATCAAGAAGGCAATTAGTACTGTCCGCCACTATCATGTGGCGGCAATAAGTGTAACATAAAAAAAAAAATAACAATTAAAAAAAAAAGAAAAAAAAAAGGAAGTAGAAAACACTCTCTGAGACCCGACGATTCAGCCGCTGACCAACTTTTTGCAGTGTCAGTGATTGTGATTTTTTTCGCATTGTTGATTATGGAATTTTAATAAATTTTAGAAATAAACGTATCCGAAGAGCCTTTGTCTTCTTTCGCGTTGTCTCATCAGCTCATGGATTCACAGAACGCATACATTTATTATTAGAAATTGACATTTACTATTAGAATGCTATTAGCTGCCCTGCAGGGGAGAAAATGAAATATAAATTGAGTGGATGTGGTTATATGCCTGTGATTTAAATGAAAAAGTAAAATTTTGATAAATAAAAGATAGTGTTGAAAAAAATAACTATTTATATGAGTACAAGCTGAACTATTTAAAAAAGTGGTGCTGTATTTACTCAACCTTGTGTTCTATTAAAGCTTGCATTATTGCGAATTTTTTGTTAGCGTTGCCTTTAGATGCACGGATTTTAGGAAGCTTAACTTAAAGACCTTTGAGAATGGAAAATATTTCAGCCAGACCTTTAAGATGTTCGATAGCTTAGAAAAAATTGTTGATTGGATTTAAGTTGTTGCTTTGATTATTGTAAAGTGGAGTGTTTTTGAGTGTGCTGGGCACTTCGGTGTTCAGCGCCATCTCTGAGGCTGAAGCTGTGGCTTGTGAGTAGGATAAATTATCTCTGATTTTACTGTTAGTTGACACGTTATTATTGATTTTAGATGGTTTCCTTAAACTTCTTTAAAAACTGATGGAATTCTTGTTGCATCAAGAAATGTCAAATGTTATTCCTTTCCTTTGATATTCTACCATTAGCATTATTGCTGCCCAATTGTATGTTGCGAGCTCGGATTCATGTCCAAATCCCTTTTCCCCATATTGAAAATTTCCTTCTCTCTTATAATTCTCCTGTATGTTACCGGAGCTCCCACCTCCTCTCCTAATTTCCACACCACGCCAACGTAAAAACTTTTGGCCCTGAGAGATTTAATGTGAATCAGCCCCCGCTACACGGCGGGACTTTAACGGCCAAGAATCGCACCGCGAAAGAACGAAATTTGGTTTACCTTCACGATCATTTACTTGTTGTTATAATTATAATCTTTCACTTTAAATTAAAAAAAAATTATAAACAAAGCTCATTTACTAGAAATTCAACGGATTAAAATACTCTTAACATTTCTATAGACATTAGAGTATACATTTTTTTAAAAAAAATAGCTGTTTTCTGGAATATATATTTTATTTTTATGATTTCAAGGAAGAAAATCAGAATAAATTACAAATATTCGAAATAAATTCAAATAGTTGTAAAAAAATAAAGTGCGCTTGCAGCGCCACTCAAAGTGATTTGCAAAACAAAAGTTTATGTCCGGATGCCATTCGATACAGTGTACTATTGCTACATTAATATAATCTTGTTAAACTATGAATACTAGTAAACCCCGCTTTATACTTTAATTCTATTTCAATAGCTAGTTGTTTTACTTGAGAACTGAAATTTCTTCACATTTAACCATTAGCTTAAAAATTTTAGTCCTTTCTCTAAGAGGTGAATTTCGAATTTCTGGTCATATGTGCACAGGCTTTGTGTTGTAGTAGGTGTTAGATATTCTGAAATCAAAGATTAATTCTTAAGAGAATCCCCTATTTGACGTAGTTTAAAGCGAATTTTTCAAAATATATACCGTGTAGAAACAAGTTTGTGCATTTGGCGATTTTTTAAACCATGTTAATTCAAAATCGTGCATAAATAAATATTGAAATAAAAAGCTTTTGGCGTATTTTACAATTTCATTCAATTATTATGTTATCGATCATAAGCATGGACAATGTTTTTAAATCAATGCCGTGAGAATTTTTTATTAGTACACATAAAAATTGATTTGGAGTTCGTTACATGTAAGAAATGAAATTGGAGCGGGAAAACAAACCTTTACGAACTGAACTTTCGAACTCATCGGTCGTGTATATATCCTTTGAGTGATAATTGTATTCTAATTCAAGTGTCAAATTTAATATCTGTAGATAATTTTATTTAAATATAATTCTGCAAAAATAATAACAATTTTGGACGTCATTCTTTGATGTAGTTATTGTGTAGAATTTCTGGAATAACTCAAATTGCCATTTAGGATTCGGAAGCGAAACGGCAGATTGATTCATCCCGCCTTTTGGATTCGAAAACGAGGTAAGCCTTTTACCTTGTTTATTTTCGCACGTAGAATTGATTTTATGTATTTCACATATTTTGGCATCTCTGCCGGGATGAATTGAATTTGTATTCGAATTATTAGAGGCATTTTGAAAACGAAATTAAGAATAAGTAGATATTGATTTGTATTTGTGATTAGATGCATATAGAATAACGATGGCCGATGAGAAAGTAATCATGTATAAGAAAAAAAGAACTGTTTTAAGGACATTCACTACTAAATTTATTACAAAAATAGAAGATGAACTCCATAAATCAGAAACGGATATAAATCAAATTGAATTATTCCTAGAACAGCTTAACGATAAATTCGAAGCTCTTAAATTGATTGATTATGAGTTAGAAAATGTTTTAAGCATCGACGAGCTTGAAAAAGAAATGGAATCATCTGAAGAATATCGCGAAAAAATAATTGCGTGTAAATTTAAAGCTAAAAAATATTTAGAGAGATCGACAGTGATTCGTAGGGAAGATATTTCATTTGCAGAAAGATCTGCTAGTGGTGTAGAAAAAGCAATGGAAATTGTTGATGAAAGACAACTTCAGTCTCAACAGGAAAAGTTTGATTCTGAACCGAAGAATAAAGAACAGAAATTATCTAAAATCCAGGAACATAATGAAAAGTTAACGCAAGCCATACGGGAACAAAATGTCGTTAACAGAGGAAAAGAAGAAGCGTTATTAGCACCAGCGATGCTACCGAATGATAAAGAAGTGCAACGGAAAATACAGAAAGGAAATAAAGAGAACGGAAAAAGAAGACAGCAACGATGTCAAGAAGCATTCACACGTGTAGAAGGACAAAAATTAACTAGAGCTCAGAAACAATTGAAAGTGAATTTAGAGTCAAGGAAATTCGCTGGAAGTTTAACCCACCCTCTTCTCCATGGTGGGGAGGTTTCTGGGAACGCTTGATTGGAATTTTGAAAGATCTTTTAAGAAAAAATCTTGGGCGCTCCTGTTTGTCTCTCGAGGAATTGCAGACCCTCGTCTGTGAGTGCGAATCTGTCATAGCAGACCACTAACTTACATATCTGAGGAACAAGAGCTGAAAACCTTTACCCCATCTATGTTTCTTCAGGATATTCCATTGAATAATGTTTCCTATTTGGATCAAATTGAAAAGACTAATATTGTTTTGAGATGGAGATATATTCAGAAGGTTCGTGAACATCTAAAACAAAGGTTTAAAAGGGAGTACCTGGGTTTCCTTCGTTCATCAGTTACTAAAAAAGAAGATAAAGTAAATGTAGGTGACATAGTTTTAATTGGTACAGATGGTAAAAAAAAAGGCTGCATTGGCTGCTAGGAAGAGTACTGGAACTTTTCCAGGAAAAGATGGAATCATCAGACTTGTTAAACTGCGAACTGAAAAGGGAAACGTACTAAGACTAATACGACTGTACCCTTTGGAATTGAAACCAAACTAAGAGCAAGTCATAACAGAAAATCGGAAGGTTTCGGAAGTGGTAACTGAATATCCCGAGAACTATGCTGACTCTAATAAAACTGTTCCCGTGACTAGCTCAGTACGGGAAATAAAACCTGTTAAAAGACTGGATTTATAAACTTCTAAACAAACTTTTGAACTATCTATATTTAAATCCTAAAATATTGATTTAAATTTTCATTCCAATATTTTGAAATATTTGTATTGTTATTTGTACTTTGTTATCTCAAATTGTATGCATATATTATCTTTATGTTTACTGTTTCGAGTTTGTATCCCCAAACTCAAGGTGGGGAGAATGTTGCGTCATGATCAAACTCCATGAGAGGTAAGTTTCTCTGTTGGAGAGTGGCAACATATGTAAGAGAGAAAAAAGCTGAAACGGTTGTGTTTTGGAGAAGATGGTGGCGAAAGAAGAGAGCGCTTAATGTATGTGCTGTGTTGTTTTTGATTTAAATATATGTTTTTGATGTTTCCTACAATGTTGTCATCTATAAACAAAACTGCCTACATTCATTTTCACAGTCAATCCGAATAAGAACTACAATGTCACACATTGATGAACGGTTTTATGTGCGATGCTACGGCCGCTCAAAGGCCAAAATTTTTGTCTTACTGCATTTAACAATCCTTGTGGATCAACGTGAAAGAGTCTTCTATGCAAGCTGTTAAAGTAAAGTTTACTTAATTTTGAACATTTTGGTAAAATCGCAGGATGCTTAAGAAAATATGGCACGGAAGCATTTTCTAATCTTCCGCCTACGTGAACTATTCCTTCTCCATCTACAAATGGAAACAAATTAGAAATATTACTTGGAATTTCTTTTTTATCAAACAAGGGTCTTTGTGCATGCTAGATCAATTTAAATTCTGACTCTTTGAATTCGGCTACAGTTAGGGGCCCAACCTTCTTAGAATTATTCCTACAGTCGTAGATAAATCTGAAAATATAAGACAAATTATTAATAACTTTGAAATAATTATTAGAAAGTTCTAAAAGTTCGTCAAAGATGCTAAAGTTATCACTATTCAGCAAGACAGTCTCTTCACTTCTTTCAGCTTCAGGCAATTTTTTCCATTCTTGAACTACAGTCTCTTTCTTATTTTCTTTGAGGTAGTCTAACTCAGGAACTACTTGTTGAAAGTTTTTAGGAAATTCAGGATCTGTCAAAAATTCTGCACCTGTCCACCACCTGGAATTTGTCACCAGACAGTCAGCGCCCAGTCCTCGAGAGAGGGAGTCTTCACGGGTTTTCTTTACCAGCACAATGGTACCATGAGTGGGGATCCATTAGAAAGGTTATTTCGTTTACTCGGTTAGCAATGAATTGTTTCCATCGGGTTTTGTTTTCCTTTATCCAAAACAGAACTATTTTGGAATCACACCAATGATACTGTAAACAGGATCTTTTAAGATTCACGATCTTTTTCACCTTAGATGCTAGGCGAGCAGCGACTAGAGCTCCAAGTAATTCTAGTCTGGGCAGGGTTACACAGTTTAATGGTGCTACACGGCTTTTTGAAGTCACAAGTTTAACAGAAATTCCATTCCTTGACTTAGTTCTCAAATATATGGCTGCGCCATAAGCCTTTTTGCTGGCGTCACAAAAGATATGCAACTCAACATCATCTTCTAGCAAAGTAGAATCTAGAACTAATCGGGGTATTTTTAGACTTCCTACGTGGGGAAGTCCCTCACACCATTTTTTCCACTCCTTTTCAATATGAACCTTCCCTGTGTTTGATGCACATTAAATTTGTCAAAGTCCCCATTCCTAATGTCGTGGTGTGGAAGTTTGGAGGGGGGGTTCAGCTTGGGTGTTGTTTTCCTCACCAGAGATTAATAAGCAATCAATTTATCCATGTGAAAGGTTTCTATTCAGAACCTGCGATGTGTTTGTATTCTGGAAAGCAGAAGAGACAGAGACAGAAAACTGCTTTGCAAGAATTTCTTAAGATGGTAACTATATCTGATATACATCAGATTTAGAGATCCTTTTTTCTAAATTGGAATTTGGCCCTTGGTTGAAAATAAGAACACTAAAATTATAAAGAGCCTTGAGTTGGATTTCAACTTGCATGATATATTTTTATAATGACTTACTACATCTAGGCCAGGATATGTCTTTATGGATAATCTCCTTTTTAAATGCAATTGACTTTGTAAAATTAGAACTTAATTCCTCTTGTCGCAATTCCGCTGTGATAGCAGAATGGTCATGGGTGATGTTTCCATTGAAAGATTTGAGTCCTGATGTCACTAAGGACCTGTTGTGTAGTGGGACTGATGCATGTTAAATTTATCGAGGTTCTCATATTCCCTTAGTTTTAAAGTCGGGAGAGTGGGGTGCTAGCTCGGGTGTCATTCTTGTCACTTGACTAAGGTTCAAAATTACAAGGTCAGTCATCAATAGCCCTTGTGCTTCTATGTGTGTTATTAATAAAAAATTGTGTCGTAAATTATGTGAATATACTAGTTTTTTTCTTGGTCTGCTTTTATTCAGAAAGTTAAATCATTCAATATCCACTAATTTTAGGATTAAAAACTTCTGAATATTATAATTTTGAAATTAAGTCCAAAAGTATTTTTATTTCCTTCATATTAAAGAATTTTTTTAAACTGAAAGATGTATGCAATGCGGGATCTTTTTAAAATAACCGTAAAGATTTTTTTTGTTTTTTTAATTCTCGTCTGAAATAATTTGAGAGCTACTGATGAAGAAACTTTTTTGAAATTGGTAGTATTTATTTTTGCATAGTATAATTTATAGTTTTTCATTTGAATGCACATATGTTGCTGCAATAAATAAATAAATATTGATATTAATAGAGTGAGAGCTGTCAGGGAAAAAAAAAACTTTAATATTCACTAATATTAATTTATGCCGGTTTTTTTTTTTTTTTTTTTTTTGGAATTATTCTGATTTTAATATCCCAGAAATGTTTTAAATCAGACTAAAAGTTGATAAAACTTGGTAAATTACTGGAGATCTTGTTGAAAATAAATAGGCAGTTTGCTGGCTAAAAGACTATCACAGGACTTCATATGGGTTTAATGGTTAAATAATGAATATATAATCTCTAAAACTGTAATTTTACTCTTTAGTGCAACATGGTTTCTCAAGCCTAATTGGTTAAGATTAAATATGCTTCATAACTAGCAAGTGTGTTTTATGTATGATTTTCTTTTCATGTGGTTTTAAAAATTTTGATGAATTTTAAACAAATGTTTGACATTGTGTAGTTGGAGAGGGATGTGGCTCGTGGTACCATAAAACACTATTGTTTTTATAACTAGCACCCATCAGGGGCTTATTTTCTTAAAGTAAGTATGGGATTAAGGACCCTGATAATATTCTAGCAATCTTTTTCTTGACTATAGGGTTTACTGTTTATAAAAACAGGGGTTGCACCCCCAGAATAGTATAATGATCTTTCTCTTTACTTTTTTCTATTTTTCTTTTGTCTGTATCATAGAACCTATATCCTTGAAGTGCTTCAGTGATATTTCCTTTCTCCTTCAAGGTTTCTCTGATAAACATGTGTGATGTAGCTGTAGGATGCCTTAGCAATCTTTCTCTACTACCAACCTTTTTCCTTGTCATTCCTTCTCCCTGTTTCCTTCCTTGCATTTACAAAGTTTTGTTTAATGTACAGGTTTTTTGTAAATTAGTTTTTGGTATAGTTTTGATAAACTGAACCTTTGATCTATAAAGCCAACTACCTGCCCGATTCCTCTGAAAACTCTCATATTGTTTAATGAGCGATTCTACCTTCAAGTCATACAATACAGAATTTCGGACATAAAGGTATACCTTCGAATGTAATCTTTCTGGTTTGACCATGGCTCAAAATTACTGGAAACTTTGCTAATAGCCTTCATGGGGTTCTAGAATAACATTAATTCAAACCTAACCCTTTTTATTTGTGCTGAATGTTGTTTAAAGATTAAAGGGAATTGAATATTATAAATAGATGGACAATGAATGGTAAAGGTAGAAATCTAGTGACTTATTGTCGCAAGTGTTTTCTAAAAATATTCTTATCCTTCAAAATTTTCTTTAATAGAATAATGAAAGATGCTACATTTTGAAACAAATGGAGCTTCTAAGTTCTTATGGGATAATATGGGAAAAAATGAAATTGTACCTCGTGTGTTATCCTCGTCTGATGGATTTGTTTGCAAAGTTCTTGCGATTGTTGACTTATTACATAAACAGCTGTATTGATACCATTAGCTCCGTAACTTATTATGGTTCCAAGGCCTAATTTTGTCAAAGATCATTTTATTAATTAAAAAGTTTATTACTTAAGATTAGATTATAACTAACTCTAAGCCTTCATATGTGATATGGAAGTTTAAGTTAAGCATCGTGGATTCTCCTTGTCACCATTATACTTAGTAGTGATTTTTTTTGGTGATTGTCTAAAATATATGTAAATAGGTAATTTTTAAAATGCATTTGATGTAACAGTTTTTTGACTTGAAGTGTCCTAAATATTTTTTGTTACCAAGACAGAATGTCATTCATAGATGTTGAAAGTCTTGTGTGAAGGTATGTGTTACATTGGAGCAGCTTCAAGTATTCATTTTGACTTATTAACATTTTAACATCTTAATTCAGTTTAGTAAAGGTTAATATATTTTTATTAAAAAACAATATAATATAAAGAAAATTGGCAACTAAAGAATGAGAAAAAACAAATTAATGTATTGTGAATTACGATTATTCAGCTATGTTTCTATAACACTGTTTATAATCAGTAATCAAAAATTGTACATTTTAGTCCTAAATTGGCAATATGTATTTATTTCGTCTATTAAATTACTGGGGATAGTAAAAGCTAAGAAATGAGAAACGTTTTTTAAATTTTTAGATATTTGTTATATATATATATCTTAATTCAAGTAATTAAAGACATTGAAGTTTTTTTTACATTCAGATGAAGATAAATGTTACAATTATAAATATATATAATATTTATTGAAATATTTCTATATATTTATTTATATATTTATTAATGTATTTATATTTATTTATTTAAATATTTATTTATCTATTTATATATATTTATTTTTCTATTTATATTTATTTATTTTTATATTTATTTAATTTTTTATATATATTTATTTAAATATTTATATATATTTATTTATATATATATTTTTATGTATATTTATTTTTATATATTTATGTAAATATTTATATACATTTATTTATATATAATTTTATGTATATTAATTTATATATATATTTATTTATATATTTATTTTTATATTTTTATTTATATTTTTTATGCATATTTATTTATATATATTTTTATGTATATTTATATATATTTATTTTTATATATTTATTTAAATATTTATATATAATAATTAATTATGTATATTTTTATGTATGTTTATTTATATATATTTTTATGTATATTTATTTATTTATATATATTTATTTATTTATTTATATATATTTATATATTTATTAATATATATTTATTTATATATATTTTTTAAGTATATTTATTTATATATATTTTTTAAGTATATATATTTATATATATTTATTTATACATATTTTTTATGTATATTATTTATTTATACATATTTTTTATGTATATTTATTTATTTATATATTTATTTATATATATTTTTATGTATATTTATTTATATATATATATTTTATGTATATTTATTTATTTATATATTTATTTATATATATTTTTTATATATATTTAATTATATTTATATATATTTTTATGTATATATTTATTTATATATATTTTTATGTATATATTTATTTATATATATTTTTATGTATATTTATTTATATTTATATATATTTATGGAAATATTTATTTATATATTAACACACACACATATATTGATTGAATTTGCAAAATTATTTCAAGACATTTATATTTGAGATATATATTCATTCTTTCGAGTTTTAAAAAATGTTTAGTTGCGAAAAACCCGTGCCAAGTAATTTAATTTTGGAGTTAAAATAAATATTCACGAGCCGCCACTGCTGTTTTTACTTTATTGCTCCTTTTGTTATGAATGTAACCTGTTTTCCTGTTATGTTTATTTTGCTAGGCATTAAGGGATTCATTTTAAATATGTAGTTTATCTTGGGCATAGATATCTGTAATATACAATTTAAATTTTAACTGATTTATTATTTGAATATGCTTATCATACTTCTTGGATGTATTTAATGTTGTAATTTTTGCATTCTAGTGTTATTACATTGGTGGTTTGGACTCGCTTCCTCACCGGACCTATGGTTGCAAAGTATGTATGTGCATGAAGTATTATTTTGAAATCAGTTTTATGAAAGTTACTATATGTTTGGTATTTTATAATTTCTCATTAAAGTAAATATTTTGCATAATTTTTTAGTCCTGCATTATGAATTTATGTGAAACAGCCTAGTTTTTGGTATCGTGAATGCTTCCAGAACACTCAGATAACTTGAATCAGTAGTTAATGTGGAAATTGAGAGAAGATTTTAAAAAATATTTTAGTTTAAAAGTGGAGCTGTTGAGTGCAGTACATCTTCCTAATATTAGACATTTCATTGCAACGCATGGACTTCATAAATCATGCATATTGACATTAGTTTCTGTATAGTTTGGTTACCAGCATTCCTAGTACCCTTCCGCCATTTATAGGAATGCATGCAGCTTTTAATATAGACAAGACAATAGAGCTCGCCTATTTATGCATTTTCATCCTCTATTGGATTCAGTAAAAACAATTCATTGCATTGCATTTGGCACAGTGGTGCCTATTGTGTGTTTT
>BMAW01050024.1:31806-44196 GCA_019974015.1 Nephila pilipes | reverse complement strand
TTTGCAATACCAATCCGTAAGAATTTGTTTTATTTATTAAATACGTTACTCTGTGTGCTGGATATGTGTGTTTATATAAGCAAAAATTAGCTTTATTGGTTTCTAACATGGAAATCGGTATTTTTGCGGTCGAAAAGAAAAAAAAAAAGAAATATAAACTAGATATATTGTTTACAATGTTTTGAATTTTCAATCAATGAAGTTCTTTCAAAACTATTTTCTTTCTTTTTATATAAGTAATCTTTCAGTACACAAAACAATGCGCGAATCAAATATACAGAGCTATGAAAAAATTAGAGAATAAAATTAATTAAGAATGCGTGGTGGCCTTCTTTAAACTACTCTCCATTAGACGAAAATGAACCACTTTCGCATTCTTAGCTTGCCATGATGGGGCAGATTAGAACACTTTATTTCCAAATGTGCGCAGTCATGCGAATTGTGCAATTCGGCTTGTGTACCTGCTGTATTTATATAAATACACATGGAGCTATCAGAAGAGCACAGCAGCAGAAGAAAAGGGGTTATTATCTTTGCCTGATTCCCGATTGATGTCCTCCTTCAATATTCCAATGTGAGCTGCTCTCTTGGACCTGTTTGGAATTTCTTCCCACCATCCACAGCCACGACCAGCCGATTTCATTCTGAACCAATAGGGAATACATCACAACAGAAAATTCGTCGTTTTCGTTCTGTGACGAACTAAAGTCTACTACAGTCATTTTCTAGGTGCTTGAATCGTGAAGGCATCATATCTCTGAAGATGTAATATACCTCTGCAGTTATCATCGGCAGTTATAGTTTGTAAATACTTCAACTAATTTCATTGCTGTTCTATTTGAACAAAAGGATATGCTCAAGCACAATACTAACAAAAATGACAAAGAAATAATATTTTAGATATTAACCTTTTTGCTTCCAGCGTATCATAGGCGATACGCTCGTGTTGGCTCTCCTGTGCCCAGCGTATCACGGGCGATACGCTTCGTGAGTGTTTTCTACTGCCCAGCGTATCAACAGAAATATGCTCGATGAGAACGTTTTATTTGATTTTTTTTAATGTTACTATATGGCATTACAATACCGTGAAATCTATATAGATAGATTATTTGGAATGTTGACCTTGGTAATATGGGCTTGGATTTCACTTCTGGATACCAGGAGGGGAGGGGGCACTCTTTAATGTAATGGCATGATTTAAAGGGTGCACTGGCTTTCGGTTGACTTGTTTACGACGTTTTTCTGAATTTCACTTGGTGTGTGTGTGTGAGTGTGTGTGTCATCAAATTTTCGATCGTTAATTTAACCAACTTCCCATCAAGCTAGAGCTTTGAAATTTTAGGAATCTTTCGTACTCGCCTAACAATGCAATATTTAGAAGTTTGCGACAAGTTTTAACTAATATTTCAATAATCTTAATAAGTCCAAATATTCTTTCCTCTCGGCGCTTTTAGGATTGAGGAAAAAATTTCTTTCCCCCCTCTGGGAGCACCGGGCACTCCCCACGCAGCATGAGGTATCGTAAACCTTTTGTACTCAAAAAGGGGAGATACTATCTCCCCTTTACTATCTCCGAGATAGTAGGAGTTGCTGACTTTTAGTCAGTAATCATTCGCAAGAAAGAAAGTTTCCAATATTTGGCGCAATTTCTTATCACAATAATTTTTTCTGAATTCTGGTTCCCATTCTTTTTTTAATAGAATGACTTACAAACTTTCAAATGCATGTTTTGATTTTTTGAGTATTATCAATTTTTTAATACTCTCACAAATGTCTCATTTTAAGTAAATTTTAAAGCTAAAAATTACTAACAGTTTTAACTAATATTTCAATAATTTTCTCTAATAAACTTTCCACCATATAAAAACGTTGTTTTCAAAAACGTTGGTTTTCATATCGAATTATTCTTTCTTGCTTGCTTCTTAGAGTTCGAAGGAGAATATTTGGCCCTTTATGGGGGTTAGGGCTTTTGATAGTAGATGTTCTCAGCTGTTCGATTCATTGGGTCGGTTTTTATTTGTAGCGACGGTCATGACGAAAGGAAAGTATTTATCTGATACTGAGATTTTCGAAATAATAAATTAATTTGACAGTAATGTGTTAGCGAAAATAATTCAAATCTGTATATAGACATTAAAGTAAAAAAAAGGGGGGGACTAAGATGTGCCCTTTGCTCAAAATCTTGCGTAAAGCGTCAAAATATATGTGTAAGACATGTGACGCTGGACTATGGATTGATTTTTTTTATTTTTTTATAAATATACTATACAGCAAAATAAGATTTATCTTTTATATCTATATGTTTCATGTAATGGTACATCATTACACCATGAAATTTATGTAACATATGTAAAAATATTTTGTATTTTCTTAAAAGTGTGATTTTTTATGTAATTTTATATATAAAACATTCAATTTTCGTTTAAATATTTTTTTTCTTTTATATATATTAAGTCTAATGCATTTTAAATAATATATGTAAATACCAAAATATTTTAATGAATAGCCGATTTTAGAGGAATTTTTTTCACGAATTAGGCTTAATAACTAAAATCGTCTGGGCATAGCGTAACACTCCGCGGTAAGAAGCCGAGGGCCCAGAGAAGCACTTATTTTTTCTCCCTCCGATAGCGAAAGAGTTAAGCTGCTCCAGTCTATTTGCAATCGTCTTAAATGAAAAAAATTACACAATGCATCTCATGCATCTAATTACCCCCATCCGATTGGTAACCTGGACCAGAATGATACGGTTCAATACTTCAGTCAGAATTTTAACTTTACCAGGTTCATTTTTCAGTTTCACCCTACTGTTTTTTACATAAACAGTTGTTTTATGTGCTTTTGTTTTTGTGCATTTAACTCTTTATCACTCACTCACATGTACTTCGGCTTAATTGGGGGTATCTTTCTTTTTAAGCGTTTCCTGAACTTTTCCCAGCATAATATGGCATTGGAGGAAAGGAACGGTGTATAAATATCAAGAATGACTGACTCGCGAATAGCATTGCTATTGTTGCGGGAGGAAGTGCGACATCCTACTCCTAGGATTTGGAAGAATTTCCACCAACGATGGTAGGGTAACCGATCAGTGCCGCCTACATACATCTCGTACCTTCCACATAGTAGAAACAGGAAACGTTTTGATAATTTTGCCACCAAGTGTACCATTCCTTGCTACTTTTTCCAAAAATGAAAGCAATAATCAGTAATGACGGCTAAGAGTTATATCTAAAAGGTTGATTGTTTATTCAAGATATCATCAGTCTTTCTTATGATTTTTGGTAAACAGTAGAATTTACATTAGTTATGTGTTAAACTATGCTAATGAAAGCGCAGCTCTAATTTTGTACTATCTGCTGCCAACAGTACTGAGATAGAACAATTTAACTTTGATATCGGCTTGCGACATATATTTCCTTTTGCCTATATATTTAGTGATATTTCATATCCAATATTAAGTTTGGAGTTTCTGAACTAACATGGATTAATTCTGTAATTTCCGGAACATTTCTAAAAGTTAGAGTGATGACACTTAAGACTGTGGGTATACCAGCCTGTTGAAAATTTTTTATTAGCTCAGTGCTACCAATTCACCATCAGCGTTGAAATTTCATTGCAATTTCTAAAATTGTTTGATAAAGCTTTATTTTTTTTCACTACTCAAAAGGATATTTTTCATTTTATAGAAGGTCGATGAATGCTTTTACATTCTAAACCCAGGCAGTTAACATCAGAAATATTTAAAATATTAAAAGCTGATTTCGATAACATACACAAAGCATTACTTATTGTCCCTTCGAAAAGTCATAGGAATAGCTCAATACATTTAATACCAAAACCATTTAGCACTTGAGGATATACGTTGATTATTGACGATTAAATGATGCTACTTTACTCAACTGTAATCAAATACAACACACATATGATTTCCCTCCTTTCTTTCATGATAAATACATTATTTATAAAATAGAATTAGTGAAGCCTCATCTCATCAGATTCCCGCCTCTCCTACAGTCATACTAAAAACTGGTGTAATCACCCCACTAGGTTTATACGAATACAAGTACATGTATTTGGTCTTCGGAATGCTCTTTAAATATTCCAATGCTTCTTGGTTAGTGTAACTCGGAGTCTAGAATTTTGTTTCACATATCTCGATATTTGTTCGCTTCTTTCAACGAGGACCACCCCCAGAAAAAATTGCAAACCTTGTTCAAATGCCTTCGTAAACACAATATAGTGATCAGCCCTCACAAATGTATTTGTGGGAAATCAGAATTTGTATATTTAGGTTTTCATATTTCTGCTGAAGGATTAAAACTTTTACATGATAAGGTAGAAAATATTCAAGACTTTGCACACTCATGAATGCACGTTTTACCTAGCTGAAACGTGAGAAAGATTCGGCATTTCGTACCAAGTGAATTCAGGAAACAGTTATACGATTTAATCAATTCCTTATCATATTATAATAATAAGGGTAGAATGGGAATTGGGAATGGGGAATAATGCATTGAAGCATTGACTGTTGGCAGTTTTCGCTTTTTTTTAGAAGCCATTGAATACGGCACACTTCAGATCATAGAAATTGCCCAAATTATCTTTCCTGCTGATGAAACCGTCACCGTTGGAAAAGATTCATCTGAAGCAATCCATTTATTTGATTAGTTTCCGGAGCATAATGATGAATCCAGGTCTTATCAAAGGTGACAACTCAAAATAACGATAACAACTCGATACTAAAACAATCATCAGCCTTTAATAACAAATGGTTGCTGGATTGAAACTAACTGATGAATCTGAGTCAAATTTTTATTGAAGCCGTTTATTAAATAATATGGCAAAAGGGTTGCACAAATTTATTTAAGTAACACCATTTCTCGTCAAAAAAGTACTTTTGAAATCATCATAGTAGTTCTTTATAAATATTGGTAAAAAGCATTCCAAACCTTCCTTCAAAGATTAGTGAAAAGTAATTTCTCAGAAAGGAATTTAGGTATATTCAATAAAATTAGATAAGAAAATTTCTGATGAACCAATAAATATATCATATCAATTTTCGCGATTAAATGTGTTTTAATTGCAACAGAGAAGGACGTTCACGCTAATAATAACCAAAAATTACACTATCTCTCATTAATATCAAATACAGTTTTGCAAAATAATTTTGAAAACGAAGATTTTGAGCCACATAAATATATTAAATGAAACGAAGGTAAAACTAAAAACGTCTTGGGTTTACTTGTTTCCATAACGATGACGAAATATTTGAAAGACTGGGCTAGGATGTTGTCCTTACTTTAATTAACTTTTTTTCTTGATATAAATTGCCTAGATTTATATTTAAGATTTTTTAGAACTTGTTTGTTGATGAACTGTCGAATTTATTGAATTCTTGAAACTGCATTTTCGAGAAAATATAGAAGTTATAAAGAAAGTATCTTCTAAAAGCACCGGAGATAATGTTTCAATGATGTTTATGTTTCAGTATTTTTATTTCACGAAATCTGGTTATTTAATTTTTCAGCTTTAAGAAACTTTCAATTTAACTTATACCTGGAAAATAGCGCTTTTATTTGAAGTAACTAATATCAGACTTACAATTTACTCTTGAATTGCTGAACATTATTTTATAAACTTTTACCTACGTATTTCAGATTTTTTTTTTTAAAAAAAATTAATTTATGTCGTGATTGATCTAATAATATAATAAAGTATTTTAATTTTTCAAAATATACCATGATTTAAATTACAAATAGGTGAGGTATTTATTATTATATTTTAGACTTCAGGTTTTGAATGTAAAACATTTATTTTTTTTATGATAGATAAATTGAAGCTTTTTAATTTTTATTGCGATCATTGATTTTATTCTCTTGAATATGCTACTTTTCAAATAATCTTCAAATAAATAATTTTTGTGCAGTTATTATCCTATAATAATAATGATTTTCCTTTTCTTAGAGTGAAGCGAGAGGCATTTTGTACTGCCTATCCGGACCTATGTCAGAAACCAGACAATTTGGCAGAGTTTTGCGAAATGCAACCTTATTTTTGCTCTGACAATATTTCGAATCTAGAGGTGAGTACTTTTTCAGTAACTATATCAGTTATTTTGAGCTAATTTGAATAGTTAAATTATTTTACAATTCTTGAAACACTGATATAAAAGAGTTACATTTTGTTTTAGTATTATAACACATCAATCAATAACTCCCAAGTCTAACATTGAAAACAACATTTTTTTTGCAAAATTTTGTTTTATTCATCAACATAACACCTTTTATTAATCACCTTTTAGGGTGATGCAATCGTTCCAACGCTTTTCCAAATCTTTTTTTTTTTTTTTTTTTTTTCCCAAATTTTTTTTCTTTTTTTCGCAAGAAATCTTTTTTGTTGCGAGTAAATAGCGATAAACAGCTTTCTGAATCATCGACTCGTTGATGTTTTTGTTCCATCGAAAGCAATCGAGGCACCCACTAGGAAAAAACCTTTTTCACTTCACTTCAAAAAACCTTTTTCAGTAAATACACTTCCATATGATATCTGTGTCATCTCAGCAATCTCACGGAGCTTCACTTTACGATCTTTCATTATAATTTTTGTCACTTCACTCACATTTTCCGGTGTAACGGCTTCCACAGGTCTACCCGAACGTTCCGCGTCATTTGTGTCGGTACGACCACGTTTAAACTCGGCAAACCACCGACAAATCTTTGCTTTTGATGGACAAGAGTCCGGGTAACATTTTTCTATCCATTGTTTCGCTTGCACGGTGTTTTTACCCATTAAAAAGCAATGTTTTATCAGAACACGAAACTCGGTTTTTTCCATTTTTTAAACATACTACAAAACGACTTTACTCCAACCTCGATAACTCAGCTGTTTCTGGTCCGATCGACTTAAAATTTTGACACGTTTCAAGCAAAGGTTAGTACTCTAGAAAGACCTGGTTACTGGTTTACTACGAGCTCCATCTCTGGGTTAGTCTCGGGAGTTATTGAATGATGTGTTAGTTTTTACTCTACAACCTTTTTAACATCAGATTTGAATTTTAAACTCCATTTTTTCTTCCGTTTTCATGTGTTAATAAAGGCATCCTTTTGCATGTAAATCATATTTTTCTTAAATAACATACCATATGAGTTTCAAATTATTACACTACAGTGAAATATTTCGAATTTATTCAAACTCTCTTAATCTGATCCTGAAAAACCAAAAAAGATTTATTAATTAGGTTTTTTTAAGACTACGGTTCAGATATAATGTTACATTTGTCTTAGGAGTATCGACGGATCATCAAAAATAAATAAAATGAGCATAGTTTGATGAAGCATACTGTGGCCAAGCTTTACATCGGAGCTCTATGCAAATCCAAACGAAAAATGACATAATTAAAATTATAAAATCATACTGAGAATCAAGACATGAACAAGGTAATGGAAACTAATGGGTTTGCTCACGATATAAAAAACAGATATTCGACATCTTAAGTAAGTACAGACGATGCTTGTAATCGAGATGTGAGGATTTGTAAGTACAGACAGTAATTATAAACCTAGCATGTTACTAAAATTTATAATAGACATTGTATCTTTGTTTCATTGTGACATTGCGTTGTGGATCCGTTCTAAATAGAGGGGTAAGTGTTAAGTAATAGGGCCAAGAGGTACCCTCTTCTCATTATTATACATCAGATAAAAACGTTTTGTCATTGACTGTGTTGCACGAATAACATTAAAATTAACACACTCAAAGAATTTTTGTTGCTTCAATCTTTCTGAAGAAACAAAGTACAAGAAACGAGACACAAGAAAAACAACAAATCCTAAAAGCTCAAGATGAAAGCATAAGAAATAAAGCCCTTCTGTGAAAATTTCCAACTATTTTCAAAACATATTACGAGGGAACAATCAAAAATATTCAACATAATACATGACAAAAATAGAAACCGAAATACTTGGATCTATTTAAAATTACGGAAAGGAACCTGAAAGGCCCTATATTGAAAATTATGTGTTTCTTGGAGGACAAGAAGAAAACTAGTACTTGTTCGGAAAATCTTAGAGTATGGACTAATAACTCCAATACTGGAAACACTAATGAAAAGATATTTCCGTCCAATTTTTTATTGTTTATATAATAAAACTACACAGAGAAGCAACGCAACAGTTATTGGCGACGGACCTTGGAGATTGGAATCCCGGTCAAGCAACGAGGATGATACATGAGCTGGCAACTCTCTCTCCAACATTCCACATCAAGCGAACGGAATTACATGAGACCTCGACCAGATTTAATATCCATCAGTCCTGTAACATAGCTGGTCTTCAGTGGTATCTCGGTTGGAAACTGCGACACAACAAAAACACCGCTGACCGAGAGTACGCTGCCATAATCACAGGGCTAATGAAGCCAACATTTCCCTTCCAAACACAAAGAGTAATTTTTATTATTTTTAGCTTTTCAAAAAACTTTACTTTTAGAGTGCTTTTTTGCATTTCTTTTCAATAGATTACACTTCATATAGCTTACATTATGAATTTTCATAACATTTAATACTCAAACATTTAGTAATAATCTTTTAAGTAATATATGTTTACTTCAGTTTCGTTATTATTTCTCTAATGTCGTTATTAATATGCAAAATTGTATTATTATTTTGATGATAGAATACTGGTTTTATCTGAGTTTAGGATATATTGTCGTATGGTCAGTTGTGGGAATAATCCCACCACGCTGCTCCGTCACTTACAGCACAAATGAGCTCGATTCGTAAAAACGCAGAAACACGCATTCGTCTTTCTTAAAATTTTACTCAATAAAAACATATCTTTCGTATTAAAAAGAGAATGGTTTATTGAAAGATATTGATGTCAATGTCCACAAGAGAAAAGAAATTATGATACTTAAGAATAATGACTGCATTTTAAAATTAATTGATTTACTTCAGAATATTCTTGTAAGACATTGCCAAATAAAGTATTTGTACATCTGTTTTTCCAAAAATAAAAATTTGATGAAAATGTTTCTTCCTCATAAAAGATTATGAATTATATCTAGATACCAAAACTTGGATATTATGCAAGTAATTTAACAAATGACGTTCATGGTGCCTTAATGGAAATATATATTCACAACATCAGTCAAGATGGTGCGAATCTTTGGAGCTGGGAGGTCCCTTATGAGCAGAACATCAGGTATAAAATCTTGAATTTTGTACGTACACATATATGAGTGTTTAAGAATACTGTTGATAAGAACCTGACAAAATAATACAAAACAATCTCTAGACTAATAATTCTACATATCCAATTAAGTAAAACATTCAGAGATACCGCATTTTGATTGCTAAATTCTTATTTTTAATAATCAAAATGATCATGGAAACATTAGTAATTGTTACTTGCATTTTATGCATTTTTCAAAAATTAGTGACCAAGGAAATAAATTAACACAACAGAGGGTGCGCCCTCTATACCATGGTGAAAGGTCGCGCGTATTTCTTAGAAACGCTACTACATTTAAGAGTATTAATGGTAAAATTTGGTTGTAATTAGTTAAGGACTAATAAGAACATTTTAATTAAATGATATTTATTTAAGAGTATTAGAAAATAATGTGGAAACAAAACAGATAATCACTATAAAATGACCAAACGTTAGTGAAATTGCATGAAAATAAAATAAATGAAATTGGTGATATTTCGTTTGAAGTATTTTCATTTCTCACATAAAAGCTCAAAGATAATATAAAATTAAGAAACATGAGCTCAATTTAGATAAAAAAAAAAAAAGGAAGAAAAATCAGTTTCATAGTAATTTCATTTCATTCAGTCTATTCTCCATAATTTTTCATATCTGTTAAATCTATGGCTCGCTCGATTACAAGAGGAACATGGGTATATATAATGCGAGGTGCTCATTCAGTATTTTTCGATAGATATTTCTGCCATTTTCATGACTGGATGATGTTTCTGTTTTTCGTAAGGTGGGCTATTTAGGTATCTGTAGATCTATCGTCATTACCTTCATCTTCTGAATCGCTTGTTGCACTCATTGTGACTCCGAATCATCTTCACTTTTTGAAATGTGCTCTTTTTCATCTGTATCACTTTCGTCTAAAACTATGGCTTCACCATCATCACTGTCACATGAAAGCATGTTTCTCACAGTCTCCAGGTCATTAAGATTCTTCATGATAAATATTTTATTTTTATCAGCCATAACTAAAAAAAGAGCAGAAATAAATTAGATATTATGAACAGTCGCAGGTATATGACAAATACAGTGTCTCTATTCCAATCCTAAAAGCTATTAAACACAAAAAATACATAAAATCATAATGTTTAAGTCTCAAACAATAAAGATATTTTTCACTACAAAGAAAATCAGATATAACAAAAACTTACCTGAACGGTCCCGCGTATCTCTAAAATACAAAAAACAGATTTGCAGTGTCCTATTAACGCCTCGAAATTCAAACAATGCCTGAAAGTAGGTCAAAATGAACGGGAAGAACATTCAAGGAAAGGAGCTCGTAGTAGTACTTGGTATAAAGGTATAAAACGAAAATGATATCTTGTGTATCTCTCACGAACGCGCGCCCGCTGGAAGGTTAAGGGAAAACAAATGAGAAATCAATATTCATTCGAGTTTCTTTATGTGCAGTATGTGTAGACAAATATCAAGGGGACTCATTGTAACTATTCAATCAATAAATATTTATACACATGCGAAACATTATGTTTCTTTCATTAATCGAATTCGTTACACATTGCACCATTCTGGACAATTACTGGTGCACATTAAGTGCACCAGTAACTGTCATTTGGCATTCGCCAAATCCTCCTTCACCGTTACTTTGCATACGTTATCATATCGGTAATTCTTTCTCATTAAACATGTTTCTTTTACTTATAAATCGATCTTCTGTTTTACCACCTTAATTTTCGTAGCTCTCTTTATGTTTCATATTTACAACTTTTCTTTTATAACATTTTTTTTACTTAAATGAAATATTGTTTCAGTTGGCTTGCATTACTAAACTAAGCTTATCTTATATAAAGTTTTTCGTCTTTTTCGAAACGTTATGGGGAATTTTGCATTTTACACTAATATCTAGATAGCTTCTACAAAATAGGTCGAAAATGATTTTTTTCTAACTTTTAAGACAGAAAGAATGATTTTTTTTAAGATTAAGTTATGACTTTCAGAATAAACAAATAAAAACTACCATGTTGTGTGGATGAAATAAAAAAAGACGTAAAAGAGTTTTCGCATTTCTGGTTTAAATTTTTAACCAAATTTCTTATTTTCTTAAAACGGTTGAAATTATATATAAACACCAAAATTGATTGATAAATAATTATATAAATTGTGTTGACCTAGAAATAATTACTTAGCGTCTTAGAATTAATGTTTTTGAAGAATGATTTTTTTTCTCCTATTTGCTTAGCAAAATAACAACAAATTATATATTCGACTTTGAAAAAAATGGATTCGCAACCTGTTATTCGACTAATCTTCATATTTATGGTAGGGAGGAAGTCGAAACTACAATTTTTGGTAAGTATAATTATAACTCTAATTTTAATTTAATGCTTTTCAAGAACTTTCGTCAATTTTAAGATCACGTCCTTTTACAGATATAATATGGTGATCCAAATACAACTAATCGTAAAAGGCATTTTGCAATTATTTTTAAAGAAGTCTTAAAATAATATTTAGAAATAATTTAATATCCATTATTTACTGCTATTTTTATTACACAAATATATGCGTAAATAGCTATTTTTTTCCTTTTTTTTATTTTTGTTTGACACAGTTCGATTGATCGCATTCATTAAAGATTGAATTTAACAGCTTTTTCAATTTCAAGAACAGAGCATTATCCCATATGAGTTACCTAATTAAATTCATACATATAGATTAATTTATTTATAGCAATTCCTGCAATAAAACTACCTAAGAGAAATATTTAGGTAATTTCTGTCTTTTTACTAATTTTCTCATCTTCGGAATTCATTTCAGCCTGCTGCTATGCAATTGTGTAGCAAATCTGCAAAATGTGTGTATGTTTTAAGACCAATAATATTTTTTAAAAACGTCGTTCTAAACTAAATGTTTAGCAAACGAGATAAAATAAAATTGTTTATGTTCCAATGATTTCGCCATTGAATGGAAACCGGAAGGTTAATTCAATTGATAGGTTGTTTCGGTTGCCAGTTGATTGGTTGGCTGGTCTGTTAGTTCGTCGTTTGATTGGTTAGTTGATCAATTAGGGATAAATATGCCAGAACAAAAGCATTCGGAAATTTTTTTATTTTGAAAAGTGAATCGGGAAGTAATATTTCGGTGTTTTTCGTGTTGTAGGTTCTTTGTTTCATTT
>BMAW01050024.1:0-16806 GCA_019974015.1 Nephila pilipes | reverse complement strand
ATAAACTCTTAAACTTTTACAAATACACAATGATTCATATTTGTACACTTATATAAGCTACAATATTTTGTGTGTGAAACTGAAAGATCAATTCGTGATTTGAATTAGTGTTTAAAATAATGATTATGTCTTAGCTTGCAAACATTTATTTTCTCTCTATATGTCTTTCAAAATGTTCAAAGCATTTTTATATATTTTTTAGAACTTTGAATGTTTAACAAACAAATAACAATAAAGCATCAAGTAAAGACGGGATCAAAATTAAAATGTTAAAAACTTTAACCCCTAAGCTAAAAGATTACACACTCACATTTCTTCCCAAACTTTTATTAACCGTAATCAATTTGATTTTACGAAACAGCTCTCAACTTTTCTTCCTCGCTCTCTAAAAACTAACAGAATTAATTTTCTGGGATTTGTGGAAGACTTACAACAGGAGCCGTCTTCTGTGACATGCCAAAGACGTTAGATAGGGTCTGGATAGGCGGCCTTACTTATAAACTAATCACTAACATCCTATCTGATCCATTAATTCACCTTTTTAAATCTTATTTATACGAATGAACATCTCAAGTCAACATTAAAACCTTCCTCTTAACACTCAAAAATATTTTAGCGTTTTTTCCACGGATACACCCCTTGATCCTATTTGTCTTGTTATTTATAGTAATGACATTCTGCTACTGTCATACATACACAGGCAATATCTCTTACACTCTTAAAAAACCAAAATCAGCCATATTAGTTTTAAATAAGCATCTACTGATAGAAAAATTCTTTGACATTTGGAAGGTCAAAATAAATCTTGAAAAATCCGTTCGCAGTACTATTTACTTAAAAAAAATTATCCTGACACCAACTCTTTACAACAACGAAACCAAATTATCGAAAAACACAGAATATTTAGGCAGAGTTCCCTTGATAAAAGTTTCAATAGAAAAAAAAAATATCATCAAATGTAAAGCGTTCCAAAGACTGATGAGAGGACTCTACCATTAATTATCTTAACACAACAGTGAATCTAAAGAACAGGTTGCTTCTCTGCATTTCCATTATGTATCTAGAAATTACACATACATATCCAGTATGTGGATAAGATGCAAACACTAATATTAATATCTTCGGAACTCAATTTTTTGAATAACTAAATCAAGATGGCTCATGAGAAATATCTAAATATGAAATCATGTTAAAATACTACTTTTACGAAACAAATTAAAAACCTCTCAATAAATTTCTTTAATTCCTTACCAATGATGACGATATTAATATACAAAATTTAGAAAACTTCACGGCTAATATAAAAAAATGAATGGTCATGAATGTTTCGCTTGATTGTTGCGCTTTAAATATCTTAGCTCTTTTCAGAATCTTCATTCATTTCCTTTAGCCTCACTTTCATTGCACTTAAATTTAAAAAACAAATTTATTTATAAGAGTTCAAATTTTTTGATAATTTTTAAGTATTTTTGTAAGTTATATGTTCCAAGCCCACATTTCAATTCTGATTCAGAGACAAACTCAACTTCTCATTTCAATATTGTGAACACAGTTCTTTAATTAATTATTTTCACGTTCCTCAATTTTCCTAAATTCGAACATTCCAAGAGATTTCACAGATTAATATATATGGGCATGAGGACCGCTTCGTAAGCCAGGTGCCCATTGAAATTCATAATCCGTTCAATTTTGAATACATTTTTCTCGATTATAAATTGCTCAAGAAAGCAAAATTTCATTTTAATTATAAAGTCCGAAAGAGAAATTACGGATACCTGTTTCACGCTGAAAAAACATTAGTTCATATATCATACTAACGTTACCTTCCTCCTCTTATCTAACAGACATGAGCCATGATAAATGTTAGAGCCTTTTTCATTCACATGATACAGAAAGAATAGATTCACATTTGCTATCTACTCAATTTACTGTCATTGCATTCCTTGCTATTCATCACTGCATTTTTTACATGTTTGTAATTACAGTAGAACCACATTCAGATGGGGCAGTTGGGCTTTAGGTCATCTTGTTTGAATAAAATAGATTATAAAATGATGTAAAGAGCTTAGCTAAATACTCTGTACAATAAAAGAATACACATTTTATCACAAATTCCGCATAGCTTCCTTATGCGATGCACAGATCCTTCCAAATAAAACACAGTGCTGTTTCTCCATAATGAAAATAAGCAAAAATCATTATACGATTCGACTCGGTATAGAATTCAGCAATACTCTCGTCGATTTACTCTCATTCATTCTCATTCATTCAGCAATACTCTCGTCCCCTCGTCGATTTACCCAAGCTAGAAACACATTTTTTTAAACATAAAACATATTGAAATTCGAACAATATGCATTTAGAGAAACAATGATTTACATAAAAACAGAAAGACTAAAAAAGTATTAATAATATTAATTCGCAGTAGTAGGAGGCCATGAATGCTAAATAAATATAGAAGAAATTCCAACATCTATATAAATTGTCTGTTTTTTTTAACATTAATTTTAATCCTAATGGAAATCACTTACACAAGAAAAAGCAGAATTGCTCTCATATACAATCTGATCAAGATAAATTATACATCTCACTGACTCGATGTATTAGAAATAATCTTTACACATAAAAATTTCGTATCACGTTGTTTGTCCGCGATTAACTCCTAAGCTAAGTTAATGAACCGCTCTTAATGAAATTTTGCACTCTGTGCGCAGTTTGGTCCAACTTGAGAGATAGGGTAGTTTTTATCTCTATATTTAGTCACTATATTTTTCTTATTGTAAATTATTTGTTTAATTTGTGCTTTTGAGACAATAAGAATTGGCAACTCCCTATTTCTTCAAAACGTTTGCCAATAATATTGTGTTTACAAAGCTTAAACTGTGTTTACGATAGCACTCATTTGAAATGTTAGAATTGATTTTGATAGAAATTAATTTCAGTTAGATATTTTTGATTCTGTTAATCAGCATTAGTGCTTTGTTAAAAGTCATGACTATTAGGAAAAGTCGAAGTTAATTAATTTTAAAATTTTAAATGATTTATTTTTCTCATTTAATTGTCCTGAGTGTTTTCAAAATGGTATAAAGCTTTTCGAAGAATCAGTATTTGGCTTAGCACCTATTTTGTTACTAAAATGTCTAAACTGTGAATACTCTATCTCCTTTTGTACATCTCCAAAAGTGAACAAAATGGTCAGCATCAACCTTGCATTTGTTTTTATCTTGAGGATTATTGGAAAGGGACATTCTGCTGCAAAAAAGCTGCGTTTGTCTATGAATTTGAACATTTAATCTAAGATAGCTTACAAATCTCTTGAAAAAAAGTTGGATAATGTTTCCAGTAATGTGGCACAAAAAAATTATTAATGAGGCTGCCACTGAGATTCACGAGAAAAATGATTTTGATGAAAATGCTCAGTGCGGCGTGTCAGTCGATGGAACAAGGCAGAGAAGAGAACATTTGTCTCTGAAAGGGATGTGTAACTGCCATATCCATAGATACTGGCAAATTGCTGGATACTGAAATTATGTCAAAAAAAATCCTGAAGGTGGAATTATCATAAGTTGTGAAACATGTGGGATCATCTAATGCCGTTTAACCCATCGGCATATATCGCATGTTTGAAAGATCAAATCACATGAAAAAAATTAAAATATTTGCAATTTTATAGGGATGGTGATTCAAAAGGTTTTGATTCAATTAGAAATAATTATGGTGAAAATAGTGTCACAAAGTTTGTGTCATAAAGTATTGGACACATTCAAAAGCATGTGGGTTCAAGGCTTCGAAATGCTGGTAATGTAATGATACTGGTAAGGGACTACTCCAAAACATAATGAACATTATTAAACCTCATTATATGAAACTATGCGACAAGCATTTACTGAATAAATGTTTGCATGGGAAAACATAAAATGCAAATGAAAGTTTTAATGGCGTTTTGTGGAAATTTATTCTGAAAGAAGTTTTCGTTGAGTTGCAAACTCTCCGATTAGGCGTCTACTTGGCTGTTATACAATTTAATAAAAGGGTTTAAAGTTTTGTTTGATACTTAAATGTGGTTGTTATGCAAGTAGGAACAAATACATCGAAAGAGTTTGTTCAACTTGATGAAGAGCGGATAACTGAATCAAGACAACATTCCTCAAGTAGTGTGAAAATTGCCCAGAAATTTTTTATTTTATTTAAATAGAAAAGAAAATTTCCCAAAGATGAGGTTAATGAAGGTATAACATACAGATCTGGGGAATTTTAGCCTACCACATAGGTAATTTAATGTAGAGATACAATGATTTAAACTTTAAAAGCGTTTTTCTCAAAATGCTTTTTACGCATAATGTATGCACCGTGACAATGATAACTGAAAAATTTATGAATATATTTGTTTCAAATTTTCTGAACCATATATCTATATTGCTTTCTAGGGAATGTACTCCAGTCATTGCTCGCTGTACTTTCGCCGATGAAATTAGTGCATGTTTAAGACAATCATTCTTATGGCGAAGTGTCGAAACACTTCGACTGACAATAAACATGTGTGTACAATTGTAAAATGATCCATTGGCACAAATGTTTTCCGAACAATTGCTAGATATTGGAAACGGTAGAATTGAACTGCAACCAAATACGCTATGCATTAAATTTCCAGACAATTTCTTCACTGTTGTTCAGGAAAAAAATGAATTAATTGAGAGTTTCTTTCCCGGACATACAGAATAATCACTTGGATCATAACTGGCTCAGTAATAGGGCTATTATATCAGCGAAATATGTTGATAAAATTAATTTCCAGATACAACAGTTGTTTCCAACTAATCTGGTGTCTTTTAAATCAATCGACACTGTTGCTGATGAAAACAAAAGGTAAATTTTCCAACTGAATTTTTAAATTCTCTGGATATGCCCGAAATGCCACAATCTTCGGTTGAAGACTGGTTCACCTAGTATTCTTCTGCGTAATTTGAATCCACTTCAATTATGCAGTGTTACACGTTTAGTAATCAAAGTTATCACCGGAAATATTCTTGAAGCAAACATTTTGACTGGAAAGATTACAGGAGAAGTGGTCTTGTTGCCACGCATTCCAATGATACCATCAGAATCTGTGAAACCCTTCAAAAGGTTTCAGTTTCCAATTAGTTTAACTATCGCCATGTCCATAAGTAAGCCACAAGGCCAAACAATGTCAATTTGCGGCTTAGACAGGGAAAATCCATGTTTTACCCAAGGGCTATTATATGTTGCATGCTCACATATGGGAAAACCATCGAATCTATTTGTGTTAACAAGATACAGGTTAATTAAGAATATTGTGCACAGATTGCTTTGAATTAATTTATTAACTCCTCGAATATTTTCATCAATCCCCTCTAAATTTTGACATAAAGTTCAAATCTCAATACCGTGGGATTTTATATCGGCTACATCGTTTTCATATTTATTCCGAAATAATAATTTGACTGTATTGACTAGTTTACTACAATATAATTCAACGTATAACTTAGCCACAGCAACGCGTGGCCGGGTCTGCTAGTGTCTTATAAGAAATTTCAAACTGGGACATTACACCTCACAAACGATGGTTCATATCCAATCAAAATAGTCAAATCCAAAGAAAGAGAAATAAGAAATATTAAAACAGTCAATCCTCCCTTAGCTTCAAATTTTCAAAGGAGGTGTCATATAAACTCGAATTCACAATTCACACTTATTCACAAGTAAGAAAACTTTGCTTACCTATCAGACAGGCGGCTTTCATCTTTCGGTTCTTGAATATATCAAGTTGAAACCTGACTCATGGATCAGACTAGATAACATCACTATGTTGATTTCTTGTATACAGTATCACTTAAGAATTAACAAAGAATATAACTTAATATTTTTGCTAGTTTAAATTTTTTCGCATTTATACCTCGCTCATTTTGTGTGTAAGTCAAAAGTTTATCTTACCTTGATCTTTAAGAGAGTCTCGCGGGTATAGTTATGCTCTCTTTTCCTTCTAGTTCCAACAAGCGATGTCACTAAAGCTTTATGTTCATCGCTGCCCAGATATACAGAAGTGGACTTTTCCCCACTTTTTTATTTGCTTTGTGTCTTATTAAAATAATCATTATTTGTATTTGATACTCTTTTTCGACCATGGCCACCTTTTAAAACTCTTTGTCTCAACCTTTCGGATTTTTTTTTTTTTTTTTTTTTTTTTTCAAATTTTGCCACATAAATAAGGATTTTAGCTAAACTTTGAAGCTAATGCACTTCAATGTTTGTTACCGATTTTCAGTTTTTGTTTTGTTATAGTGTTTCTTCAATTGCTGGCGGCGTGTTTTTCTTTCTCGTTCCCTTGTTTTTGAATCATGTCTCTGTGCGTGTAAAATTTTAAATTCATTTTCGCTTTTGCACTTTTTTTTTTTGGATTATTCCTTTAAGTTTCGGTTTCGTAAATGATTCATTTTTTCCCCTGTGCTCCCTATTTGCTCATCTTCAGGTATGCCACCGCCATTTTACATTTTTTGCCCATGTTTCTAATTTTTCTCATTCAGAACATAAATTATGAACAGCAAAATTGAGCTCCTTTGCATGTTTATCCCATTATGTATGAATTAAAATGAAAAAAAAAAAAAAACAGTTCTTAAAGATTTCTCTTAACAAGCCGTCCAAAAATTATCTGAAAATTCATGAACGTGATTCAGTCCTAATCAAATCCTTATTTAAGGAGACTTCCGATTCGCTATTGGAGTCCAATTGTATATGTTCTTAACATTTAGTCGCGAGGCTATGCAAACAGAAAAAAATGTGTATAGTAAAAAATGGAATATAAGAATTATGAGTCATACCTATAATCGTCATAACTATACGATACTGCGTTCCTTACAGTTTCCCACTTAAAACTCAGCTTTTTATTCGCGTTGAAAAATTATGATTTTTTTAAATGACTGTACGGATAAGACAACGTTTGTTTTAATGAGATCCGAATAAATGAATGCTAACTATATTTACCATTTTTATCGAACATTTTACTTATTTTCATTCATTTAAAAACAAACTAATATATTTCTACCTTTCATTTATGTTATTTTTCTACAATTTTGAATAAAATTATTGTTTCTAAGGTTCACTTTTTACAATGTATTTTTTTAAATAATTTAGTTTATTATAATGAGATATCTTTGCTTCACAATCCCTATACGTGTTATAAAAGTACATTCCTATATCTAAATTTTGTGAAACAAAATTTACGCTTCCAACTATGTCTTCTAAAACACACAACGCTTTCAGCTATTATCTAAAATACTTCTCTGAAAAAGTTCCTTTTTTTTAATCATATGCGTTAAACAACATTTTAATTAGAATGTAGGATAAAATTAGAAAATGTTTCATACTTTTTTCTGCACGTAGCAGCATGCTTACATTTACATTACAGGATTCAAGCCAGTGATTTCTATAATGTAACATACATCAGTTGATCTGTTGAAATAGAATTATTATATGATCAACTGATTGAATGTAAAACTATTAAGAAACATTAATTTATTCAAACTGGAATTCTTAACTCATCAAGTTGAAACCTCATATTTCATTGTGGTATCAAAAAGATTTAAATATAAGTAGCAGCAGTAGCCTTGTAGTCATTGTCGTGAACTCGCGGGCTACGGTATCGTCAAGTCATGAGCTCCATCCCTGATCCTACTTATGGTCCACCGTGTAGCGAGGCTAATACCCATTAAAAATGTCAACGCTCAAAGTCCTCCCGTTGATGTGGCGCGGAAGTTTAGAGAGAAGGGGACAACTCAGGTGCCCTCCTCGTCATTTGACCGAGGTTCAAAATAACAAAGTCAGTCGCTAATAGCATCATGTTTTTTTAGTGAGACGTTATAAGAACCAAACCTTAATATAGTTATTTTCTTTTCAAAATAATAAAGTACAAGATACATTTTCAGATGCATAAATAATATTAACGTATATTAATTAAGCATGTAGGGAAAATAAATTGACTATTTATGTTGAACTGCTTTTATATATTTTATGTGATTTAAACGCTGACATAGTTCATCTATATTAAAGAAAATATCTTGTCGATTTTTGTTGCGTTTATTGTCGCCAATCAATGAGCCTGTAATTAATTTCACATTTACAATAATTTAATTTGAAACACCCTATGATTTCTGTAGCTTTAACCACTAAAATAATTTTTTTCTGAATAAAATATTAGATATAGATGCTTATTGAAATAAAAGCTGGGGGACCGCGGTAGCCTAGTGGTCAACGTCGTGGACTAGCGGCCGGCGGTTTTCGCTCAGTTGCGGGTTCCCTCCTTGGCCGCAAAGACCCGCCGTGTAGCCGGGGCTGATGCACGTTAAATCTGTTCGGGGCCCAAAGTCCTCCCGTTGGCGTGGTGAGGATGTTAGGAGAGGGTGGTGCCAGCTCAGGTGTCGTCCTCGTCACTTGACCGTGGTTCTAAATTACGAGGTCTGTCGCTAAAAGCTATCGTGTTGCTTCTAGTGCGACGTTAATAAAACTAAACTAAAAATTGAAATAAAAGCTTTCTTTTGCAATTTATTGTATAAGGAAGTACGAATAAACTGTTTGTTTTTTCTTTTTTAAAATAACAAAAATATGTTTTAGAATTTCCTTTCACTCATAAATAGCGCATTTTGGATTTATAACAGAAATACGAATACAATACTATACACTATGAACACAAGCTAAAATAAATCACGCATTTTAAAACAAAATATGAAAAAAATACTCCTGCATTTATTCTTTGATTGTAAAATCTAATGAATATGATTAGAAAACTAATTAAAATTTTTAAACTTTGGTATCTTAACACAAGCATATTTATTGTATTTTAATGTAATGAATTACGTTATTTTTCATCGCTTTAAGGTATCCAACAACACTTGTGTTCAAAATTAAGAAGACTTTCCTATTTGGTCGATTATCTCTAGAACTACAGGTCAGATTTTAATGAAATTTGTTTTGTACATATCTTTAAAGTAATTCAAGAAAACACCCACCCAGCAATTATAATGCACACACATTATCATGCGTAACACTCATAGGAGTCGGAAGGTATGAAACAGAAGTTGCAGAATAGAACAAAAAAATGGATTAACAGGGAGTATGGTCCTCTCTTACACATATACAATCCTCGCAACGTGATTTTATGCTGGAAATAAGGGAGTTTATGATTTCCTGTGGCAATTGGTTCCACTCGTTCAGCAACGCTGTTTTCAGGTCTTGGATAGTTCTCGGAAGGGGCTTGAGAATTGCAATTGCTCTCCTCAGAGTGCCCCAGGCATGCTCTATAACATTGAATGTCTGGAGATATGGCTTGCCAATAAATCCAGCGTATATCCTCACTTTCTATAAATTCATCCTACAAATGAGTTCTATATGGTCTCGCGTTTTCAAACTTTAAACGGAAATCAGGCCCAACTGCGCACCTGAAAACGCTAACATAAGACTCCAAGACTTCCTCTCTATACCTCTTAGCAGTCACAGTGCTTCTTTCAAAGACATGGAGGTGTGTGCGGCCATCCAACAGGATGCCTGCCCAGACCATCAAGCCTACACTGTCGTAATCGTCGATTTCTTGGATATTGGAGGGCAAGTATGGGTCCCTGGTTCTCTCCATATGAAAGTACTGTAAAATTCATTGGCTAGGCTGAACCGAGACTCATCAGTGAAAAAAATGGTCAGCAATTGATTCATGTTTCAATTTATATGATATTTGTACCATTTTATGTGGACTTTCCTGTTCTCAGAAAGTAGCGGGGTGTATAAACAACAGGTATTTTTGCAAACAGCCTCTCTTATGGAGTCTTCAGGAAACAATCGAACTTGAAACTCCGATTCCTGTGGCCGCATACAACTCATGAGAGACCTGAGAAATGTAGCATCTCAATTACGCCTAACTATAATGGACAAATGGAGATCTTCCCTGTCGGTCGTGGCTCTTGAATGAACTTGCCCATTATTTCTCTCGACGGATCCGGTATCCTGAAACTGTTTCCATAAGTTGGACACGACGCTGGGCGTTAAATTGAATTCTCTGCGAATCTCGATTTGAAACTGGCCTGCTTCTAGCCTATCCATAATTTGCCGCCTCATTCTATCATCTAAACGTTGATGGTTACTCAGTTTTACTGTTTGAATTTTAATTTCAGTGATTGCTGCAAAAAAACACCCTGAAATTCGGCGAAACATACTTGCGAAAAAAAATGCGGATTTTAGCACTCTCGCTTATAAATTATGTTTTTCGACTAATTCTGTACCGAATATCTATCATATAAAGCAACCCCATAATTATCAATGACCTTTGAATTTAGTTCAAGTCAGTGATGATCAAGGAATAAATTTTATTTCTTCGTACCTGGTAACATTTCCTCTAGAAGCTCAAGCTGATACATACAAACTCATGTACGAGTATATTATAGTATTAGGGGTTAGTGTTTTACAAAGCGCAGAAATATATTTTTGGGAGCTCTAAGCCTTTTCTAACGGTTAAATTTAGTGCGAACTATATTTTGTTTATTTAAATTATTTTTTTACCATTTTTTTCTATTACTTAGCCATTCTATAATTGCGTATTTTTGTTTTCTACAGTTTTAGATTTCTAATATAATTATTTTTCTTTTATAAATCTTTTCTTTTCTTGTGTATTATATTCAATAGCTCCACAATTTAGGTTCCTAATTTTCTATTATTATAAAGCTATTACTCAAGAGAAAGTTAGATCATTTATACTAATATAAGAGACATCTTTTTGTATGTGTTTCGCTTCCTTCATTGTATTCAATAATTTTTTTCCAATTTGTTTTCTTAAAGGATTTGAATTTTTCAATTTTCTTTGTTGTCCTTTTATGTATTTTGATTATATTACTATCATAATTATTTATTGTACATTTTATCTTTTATTAATTAAAACTTTTGCTTTAAATATGCTTTAACTTTAATATTAAATAAATTTTAAATAGGTTCTAGTATTACATATTTAATTTATATATATATATATATAACAAGCAATCTTAACTTAAATATTTAAAAAATAATTTAATAGATTCATGTTCTGTATGTAAATTATGATGGAGAGTATGTATTACACAAACTTAATTCAAATCCTTTTCTATCTTGTTATAAATTATTATTTTTTCTACAATTCTATTACATGATTCCTATTCGTTTTGTTTTCAGGGAATGCTTTATGAAATAGATAGGTAAGTTTACCTTAAGCTGTTCAATATCTTTAACTTTAAAATATTTTAATTTTTTATGTTCCGCAATAACTATGTGATTACATTGTATTCCTATTCGCCTCTTGTGCCGTAGCTGAACTAAATATACTAACATTAAAGAGTCAATAAGTTAATACAAGAAGACGTTAGAGAAATTTCACACACTATATTTATTCCACAGTTTAGTACTATAACGACAAATGAGCATCGACTCTCCCAAAATAACGCCTTAAATATATTTGCCTGTCTCACTAATACCAAATTAACAGAGTCTTACCCAAACGTCGAAGTTGAAGCTGACTCGACTTCTAGGATCCACTGTGCCGTCGATAACTTGTGGCAATCCTCGATCTCGTCTACAACTATAGGACAACTGCTCAACGCCAGAGTCACTCGACCTCTATCGTGTGTCTCTCGCTTAACTTATATACTTCTTATCTATCTCACTTCACTTTATTTCTACCTGCCTGTAATTTAAATACTCACGTTTCATTTTTGGTTGGGAAGAAATTGTTATTTATAGCAATCAATTTTAATTAAAAGTCTCCAAGGTTAGTGAAGAGAAAACCACGAATAGCCCAACGTCACAACTATGAATATTTAATCTAATTTTAGATCTAAAAATTCTAACTTATAAAATATGTAATTCAAAAGCCTATTAAATTTTAAATTTAAAATTATATATGTTTAAAATTTGGTAGAATAGATGTAATTATATTACATATATCCGAAAAAGAAAATTTCAAATGTAAAGGTATGAAGCATCACAGCACAAATTATTTGAGTCTCAAACTCTTAATGGATATCAAAGGCTGTAGGTACTTTTATAAAACGAATATCTCCTAAAAAATTTAATTACGTTTATTTAGACATTACACTTAAGGGCTTAACAATTTCAGGGTAAATAATTAAGGATTAACTGGCTTATGAAGATCCTTATTCTCCGATGACGACATTAGCCGAGAGACTAATTCCTTTCTTAGCAAGTCTCTTTTTGTAGGAACCATTTAATAAGGGGGTTCTGAAACTGGAGAACTATTTTTTGTATTTTACGCGATGTTTATTAAATGACATTGGTACTCTCCCTGGTTCAAAGCACCTCTTGAACTCTTGTATTAAGAGATTTAGCTGTTGAAGTTGCTCTTTAGTTCAATGTGTACCTTCCTCACTTGGAAGATTCGACAAAGTAGACGCTTTAAGAACTTTAGCTGAAGAGGAAATATTTCCTATTTTTTTCTTAGAAATGGATACGGAGTTTTCACTCTTTGAAAGCACTTCTTAGAAAGGATACTAGGAATGCGAAGGATCTTAGCGGACATCTAGAACTAGATTTGAGAATGTCCGTTCCTAAAAGAACTCTATTTCCTTTCGCTTCAGGAAAAACCATAATCTCTGTCGGTACCCTTTACCTTCAACAGTAAAATTCAAAACCATAGTCGAGTCCACTACTTTGACTTATGTATCATCAACGAGTATCAAAAAAGTGTTCTTGGGTTTAAATCTTACATTTTTACTTCGTAGTTTATATGATATAACTTTTATTCTGAAATAGAGTGACATGCATCAATATCAGCATATACAGCAGCTTCTATCCCACAAATTTTGAAGAAGAATCTACCGGAAGGAAATGTTGCTATTTCGAATGTAAACACATTGACTTTATTAACAGACACCTTTTCTTCTCCATTAGATGAAGACGACTTAGTACATTTGGGCTGTAAATAACCAGGTGTTCCACACACATAAATTGGATGGTCCTTTCTTACGGAATAAAAATCGTATACTTGGATTACTTGTAATTTTTCTCATATTTAGATTATTTAGATATCGTTTAGATATGGTCTCTGGTGTCTGGAACTCACTTCTAAAATTTGGCATCTTAGGTGGCACTGGAAACTTCATTAATCCGTTTTGAACATTTTCACAGGCATCTAATTTCTCTAATAATTCCAATGCCTGGTTCTATTCTGATCATGAATCAATGAAATGTTCTTTAAGATCCGAAGGTATTTTTTTTCATAATTTGGTCTCAAATAATTAGATTTTTTAGCCGTTCAAAATTTTTAATATTTAGTTCTGTTATCTATCTTACAGAATATGATGCTAGTTAAAAATAGAAGTCTCTCTAAGTTGTATCTGACTTCTTTTCTTGCGTTGCGAAAAATAATATCTGAAAAATTCGGCAGATAACTTGTAATGCTTAAGTAACATTTACTTAACTTTTTCGGTAATCTAAAAAGTCTTTTTCATCTTGTCTAACAATAAGATGCTTTATTTCTGTCGGAAATAAACTAATCAAATAAGGAAAACAGTTCGATTCTGGATTATATAAAAATTTTATTTGACATTCAAAAATTGTTAAATATAATCCAATTTCTTCATTTTATGGGTTCAATTTAAGAACAATTCTAGTAATATTCATTTTGGATTGATCTGTTTCATGAATTGTCAATTTCTTTTGAGAAATGTTCTGTAATTCAGTTTGAAATCTTTGTTTTTTCTAATCTAAGCGACACTCCCTTTCAAATCGTTTATTCTCAGCAACTTTTTTCTATTCTTTTTCTTATTCAGCTATCGATAAACTGTCATTTTCAGCTATTTATTCAGCCAATTTCCTCTCATGAATTATGTTGATCATAAAGCTATTTACAAATTCTTCTTCATACGTGGATGAATCTGTAATCACATTTTTCAGTTGAATGAGTTTCATATCATCCGAGGTGGGCAGACTCAATTCTGTAGGTAACACTTGCAGATTCCTTTTTCTAGCTAGTTACAAATTTGCGATGTATATATATAATATGATTTTTATGATATATTTTAATACTTTAAGATGAATATTGACAATAATAACACCTTGTGAAGATCCTAAGAATTATGACAAATTCCCCCTGGTACATCAGAAACTCAGTTATTCATAACGACTTAAATATTGATTCCATTGAAGACTGCATCACCAAGCTGTCGCGAAATATTTTCACCTCCATCTTAAATCACAATAATGAAATTATCAGAGCTCGAACTATTTTTACCGATCCTCATTCAAAATTCGATTTTGCCTACAAGACAACCAAATGGTCTCTTCTCTTAAAACCTCCAAAGTTATTCTCATTATTTGTCTAATAATACTTCACTTCTCGTAAATTGGTTATATCTTACTCACATTGTGTTGATACTGAATGGTATCACGGGTACTCCTCTGATTTATTTTTCTTCATTCATTAATTCCAAATACTTCATCTCGCCAAGGGACGCCACCTTCTGAACTTTTCATTCATCACTTTTTCTTACATTCTGAGCAAAAGCGATGACTCGCTGACGCTCCTCAACCATCTTATGTATGTAACACCTTGTGATAAATTTTAAAATTATAATAATCATGCGTTACGTAAATAATTTTGATGACTGTAATAAATATTTTATCCCAGACGCTTTTCAAACATTTACGTAAAAGAGAAAAACAATCACAAAAATTTATAAAATTACATCCTCATTTATATTTTCAAAGCAATCGAATATTCGTATTACATGATTTGATTCATTATAAATGAGATTAATTATTTACTGAGCAATCGTAATCTCTCTATATATTTATATACTAATATATATATATATATATATATATATATATATATATATATATATATACATGTATAAATTAGGTCTACCGGAAAGTTCTCTCCCTTTCCTTAAGTGAAAAGAAACAATATATTTTTCATACATTTAGTATTTATTGTATAATATATTTTCCGTCGCTACTTATGAACTCTTGCTAACTGGATAGTAATTTTTAAGAACCATTTTTCAAAAATGTCTTGTCTTTAGAGACAGAGAACTCTAGTAATGCTTGGTTGACATTCGCTACAATTTTAATTTTTTTTTTTTCCTTTTAGAATATTTTGATAATTAGAGGTGCTTGGTCTTATGAGTAGGGTGGATGTGATAGAAATTCTCATCCTCGCTCTGTGATTGTTTGACGAATCGTCAAAGCAACATGTGGTTAGACGTTATTGTGATATAATATAATGTGCTTCGTACTGGAAATCGCCAGTCTCTTTTCCTTCTATACTTTGCTTAAAACATCTATTTGCTAGAAGTATTTCTACGAATTGAGCTTTTTGTTGGATTTCAAAACCTCAAGATGTATTGGTTCTTGGACATCCACCCTATGGACAGAATTCTCTTATTTACACTCAATTCGGAGGTGAATGGGACTAATAGTCCATGCTGAAAGTACGCTCTTTTTTTTACGATATATTGGAAAATAATCCATTTTTCAACACCAGTTATCATCTGGTTCAAAATAGGTTTGTTTTCGTGACGAGCGAACAGAGATATGTATATGACGATACGATTAATCAAATTTTTCTCACTGAACTCAAGAGGCATCCATCTGGAGTGTTTATAGACCAATCATAGTAACGATGGAAATTATACTGCACAATAAATATTTTTAAATGAACGACAAAATTATTATTTTCTTTCATTTTACAAGCGGAAAGGACTTTCCGGTAGACCTAATGTATATATAATATTTCCCTAAGCACATGCTTAAAAATGAAAAAAAAAACTATTTAAATTCAATGAAATTGAAAAAATAATTGACTACGACATAAAGAATTTTTTTTCACCTAAAATAAACAATTATGTTCTGGAGATAACAACATATAATAAGAAAGACAGTATACACCAAAGAGAATTAACAAATCATGAATTTCGAAATACATTTCGATTTCGTTCCATAATGCACCACAAGAAAAAGCATTTGAAAACTACCTCAATTGTTAAAAGGTTTTACTTTTTTTCTAAAAATGATATTTATTTATCCACTTACATATTCAAATGTGTTAATAAGAAATGTTTATTTCTGTATTTTATATACCTCACTTATCAATAAAAGCTGTAAAACCTATTCCTTCCAATCAACTCTTTCTAGAATAAATCTTCTGGTTTCCTTTCAAATTATAATATGATAATAAAGTACTAGTTACGTTTCTGATATATTACGAAATTGTAGAGTAAGATTAAATACTTAGGTCAAATATTTGTTATCCCACTTCATCTAATTTCATTTATATTCTGTTATTCATCAGGATTGACGACATTATATTAGAATGGAATATTCTATGTAAAATAAAAAACATTTCTATAAATCGTGCAATTCTAAGGTGAAAAATCCTCTTTTATTTCACAGTAGGAAATAACTAGACAAACACTGGAAAACAAACCGAGACCTTGCTTTAGTGTATTAAACAATGATGACCTCAACAGGATGCTTTCCCTTTGCGTTGGGCTGCCATTCATATAAACTTGGGTGCCATGTTTTGAATTCCGTTAGGATTAACAGAAGGTCTATAAGTAAAAATTTTCTAAATATATATATACCTTCCTAGATTTAATTACATTTATTTATACATTATACTTTACATAACTCTTTAAGGACAAACAATTAAGAATTATTGAAAGAGTATACATGTATTTATTTCTTGGAGTGAAACACCAATTTTACTAGTCAGCTCATCTGCTTATATTGCAGGTTATTAGCGCTCCAGTTGTCATCCATCCT